>CAUYLG010044172.1:0-33659 GCA_963573385.1 Cacajao melanocephalus | reverse complement strand
CGTAAAAAGGCTGAGAATACTCAAAATCAGAGTGCCTCTCCTTCTATAGGGGATCATAGTTCCTTATCAACAAGGGAACAAGGCCTGATGGAGAACGAGTGCAATCCATTAACAGAATCAGGCTTCAGACATTTACGTGGCAAACATATGAAAAAAAGCTCAACATCACTGATCATTAGAAAAATGCAAATCAAAACCACAATGAGATACCATCTCATACCAGTCAGAAAGGAATTATTAAAAAGTCAAGAAACAACAGTACTGGTGAGGAGAAATATGAGTGCTTTTACACTGTTTGTAAGAATGTAAATTAGTTTAACCATTGTGGAAGACAGAGTCTTCCTCAAAGATCTAGAAACAGAAAAACCATTTGACCCAGCAATGCCATTCCTGGGTATATACCCAAAGGAATATAAATCATTCTATTATAAAAATAGATGCATGCATATGTTCATTGCAGCAGTATTCACAATAGCAAAGACATGGAATCAACCCAAATACCCATCAATGATAGACTGGATAAAGAAAATGTGGTACATATAAACCATGAAATACTATGCAGCCTTGAAAAGGAATGAGATTATGTCCTTTGCAGGGACATCGATGGAGATGGAAGCCATTATCCTCAACAAACTAACACATGAACAGAAAACAAAACACTGCATGTTCTCACTTATAAGTAAGAGCTGAACAGTGAGAACATATGGACACAGGAAGGGGAACAACACACACTGGGGCCTGTTGGGAGGGGTGCAGGCAGGGGGAAGAGCATCAGGAAGAATATCTAATATATGCAGGACTTAATATCTAGGTGATGGGTTGATAGGTGCAGCAAACCACCATGCCACACATTTACCTATGTAACAAACCTGCATGTCCTGCACATGTATCCCAGCTCTTAAAAAAAAAACCTTGAATTTAATTTTTACAAAACAGCTAATAGCATTAAGAGCATGGGATAAATAGATCAGATGTAGCTGGAATCAAATTTAGAAAACACCACAAATTAGTGTGTAAGCTTGAAAAAATTATTTAAATCTTTCCATGTTTCTTCTTCCTTGGCTAAACCAAAAAACCACCACCACTGATAATGATAGCAAAAATAATAATACCTTGCTCATACTTTATATGACGTGATGCATATAAAATGGTTAGCACAGAGGCTGGCATATACAAACCACTCAAGAAAAGTAAGCTAGAGTTTTATAATTTAAAAATCAGTAAAATTTTGTCTGCATTATGAACACTCTTATATGAAAAAATTAAATCTGACTTTAAGATATTTCTTTAAATAAAAATTTTTGAAGTCATAAAAATATTTTCTAAACATTTTTATGAAAAGAACACAATAAATAGGTGATCAGTCAAATCCCAAAGTCCAAAATTTTAGCAAGGTTCACTGGCTATCTTGAAACAATTTGAAAATTTCTATGTACTACCCTTAAAATAGCAGAGTATTAAAAAAAAAACTTTAACATGAAAATAATAACATGAAAAGCCATCAAATTGGGTTTAAAAATTATTACTCAATGAACGGCAAAGATGACTAATTTAGATTACAAGGTTTCAGTTGTCATGATTGTTTTTATTTCCCATTTTCATCTCTGATCAACTTGAAATTAAGGTACGTATGTTTTATGAAACATCAGTATCTTCCTATGAAAGATACCTATCTTTCCTACATGAAATCTGGACTTCTGCTTTCAACCATAATGTAGTAACTTATAACAGACATAGCTTTCCATCATAAATAATTTTTAAATACTGAACAAAATTTATGAAACAACTGTTTTCAGAAGTTGGGCAGCAAACAGGACATAATTGGGATTCTCTGAGAGACAAGAAATGAACAAAATTAGCCAAATGAGTTCCTGAATGTCTTCCTGGAGATCACAGAATAGGGCGGGTGAAGGGTCATTTAACTTGAACAAGGGGATCTGCCTGAGTTGTTGAGACCAAGATCAGAATTTGGGAAGCCTAATGAAGCTAAAAATGTTTGTGCCAGAATATCAGAAATGAAGATTATAAGCAAGGGGGAAAGCTCTAGAAATCTACATACAGCCCCACTTGAATCTTTGTCTGAATACTATCTATATATAGGATGAAACTCCTTGATGCTACACTAAAAATAGCTGGTGGGTCTCTATGGTGAACCCAGATTCTCTAAAGGACTATTATAGATTTTTGCCTTCCAAACAGCAAGAATGAAGAGACCTCATTGAATACATGGACATTAACTAGAGAACCCGGAAGAGATGTGTCAGAATGGCTAAGCTAGTAAGAGTAAAGAATATTTTAGACCCACCTAACAAAGCTTTAAAATGAGTCTGAAAAGAATCATTTATCTGCAAATTACTCAACCATATATCAAAACAATATTCAACACTTTTTTTTTAAGATGGAGTCTCACTCTGTCACCCAGGCTGGAGTGCAGTGGCGCGATCTTGGCTCACTGCAACCTCCATCTCCCAGATTCAAGCAATTCTCCTGCCTCAGCCTCCTGAGTAGCTGGGATTACAGGAATGCACCACCATTCCTGGCTTATTTTTGCATTTTTAGTAGAGATGGGGTTTCACTATGTTGGCCAGGCTGTTCTCAAACTCCTGACTTCGTGATCCACCCGCCTTGGCCTCCCAAAGTGTTGGGATTACAGGCGCAAGCCACTGTGCCTGGCCAACACTTCTTAAAGGAAGGCAATAAAATTAATCAACAACATAACATTGACAATTTCTAACACCTCTCAAAAATTATTAGATACCTAAAGAATAAAATGTGACCCTTAGGAAAAAAAAAAATCTGTCAACATAAACAGATCCAGAATTTGCAGATATGGTAGAATTAGCACAAAAGGACTTTAAAATGTCGCTTATAAATATGCTTAAGTATTTAAATTAAAATATGAGAAAAAGAAGGTGTAAAAAATGAGATGGAATTTCTAGAGATGAAAATTACAGAACCTGACATGAAAAATTTACTGGACATGATATATAGCCAACTGGACTTGGGCATAAGAAAGAATCAGAAAGCTTGTAGACATCGCAACAGAAATTATTCCAACTGAAGGAAGAGAGGAAAGACGTAAAAATAGTCACAGAGCTTTAGTAGCGTATGAGACAATGTTAAGTACTTTAACATACAAGTAACTTAAATTTTAGGAAGACAGCGAATATAAATTAATATACTTAAGAAAAAGGAGCTGAAATGTTTCCAAATTTTATGAAAACCCAAAAGTCACAGATTGAAGAATTTCAACAAACTTCAAGCAAAGTAAAATTTTTAAAAACTGAGGTACATCATAATCAAAATGTAATCATTGATGAAAGAAAAATCGGTGAGTCTAGAAGTTTATATCTACTGAAAATATTCTTAAAAAATAAAACCAAAATTATTTTAATGAAAAAAATTTTTGAGGAATTCATCACTAAAAAACCTGCACTAAAAGGAACGTTAAAGAAAGTTCTTCAGGCTAAAAAAAAAAAACAAATACATATAAAAATCAGATCTACATAAAAGAATGAAGAACACTGAAAGAATATATGAATAAATATAAAAGGCATTTTACTGACTGCTTAAAGTTAAAACAATAACATATTGTAGAGTTCATAATATATGATAGTCACAGCATTAAGAATAGAGGTAAGATATAGATATACCCTGTTGTAAGGTTCTTACATCATATGGTAAAATATTATATGAGGATAAAATATTAAAGATGAATATTATAAATCCTAGAACAACCATTAAAAATTAAAATTAAAAGGGTTAACCAAAAGAATGAAGAGATAATAAAAATTAAACTTTGAAAAAACATTCACTAAATATTATAGTAGAAAAGAGAGAAGAAAGTGAATAACAAAAACCACAAATAGCAAAATGGCAGACATAAAACATTAACACATTAATAGTAAATGGTTTCAACGTTTCAATTAAAAGGCAGAGAATATCAGAATAGATAAAAACACAGACTTAATTACATGGTATCTATTAATGTACTTTTAATATGAAGACATAAGTAGATTGAAATTAAAGAATGTTATATTTATAATAAATATAAGAAAGTTGGATGTGCTAAATTTATCAAAGTAGGCTTCAGTATAAGGAATAGTACCAGGATGAAGAGGAATCGTTTATGATAGTCAACTAGTGAATTCATCAAGAACACATGAAAATCTAAGTGCATATGTAACTAATAAAGGAGTTTCAAAATGAATAAAGGAAAAATGGAAAGCATTGAAATAGAAATGGGCAATTCCACACATAGAATTGGAGACGTTAACCCTCTTTTCTTAGGAAGTCATAGAACAAGTAGTGCAACTATATATTAGAGCTATAAATTCTATTCTTTTTAAAAACACATACATATGCACACTCATGTACTCAATTCCATATACCATTGTGAGTTCTCAAAATTAAAGGAAAAGAATTTCAAAAATATTAGACAGTCTTTTAAAGAAAACACAACATAAAGTTTTAAAATTTCTTTCACAAGGTAAAAGAGTAAAAAACAGGAATTGATTTTCAAATGCTGGTGGAATGAGAAACTATTTGATGTCATTGAGCCACTGGTTAGGATATAGTGGCACTCAGCAGCCAGGAGACTCCTCTCCCAAAAAAACAATTATTGAGCATCAACTGTTTTCTAGAAACTATATATAATCATACACGTTTAGAATGATATTAAAATAAGGATGGGGCGATGTTTTTGGAGAGAAGAGAAATAAATAAGACGAAATAGACTGTACGTGAGCAGAGAAGAGAGGATTGTGAAGAGTTTCAAGATTCGTGGCAAATTTATCACCATGCTCAATTGTGAGAGGTTTATTTGCAAACAGACAAGTGTTGGCAGCACAGAATCCAAAGCAGAAATTATTACATTAGGGAAGTCCTATGGGATTTGGGGCTCAATTGTTACTTTTTTTGTCTTTTGTTGAATAATGAGCAGTCACTATAAATTTAGTATAGTATTTATTCATTTGAAAACATCACAGAAACATCGACTTATTTTTAGAAGATGAAAAATAAATAAGTCCTGGATGTTTGTTGCCAAACTGAATTGGAACTAACAAAGGTTCTGCATACAGTGCCAGCCAGTCACTGATAAATAGATCAGTCCTTCTCTACATTGACACAAAGGGAGAAAAGAATGCTGCAAAACTACAGCCATTTTGTAAGAGCCAGATTTACCTAAATTGGTCACTTTTCAATCAGTTATGTCAATATTGTATGGAAACACCTTTAAGCCTTCAATAAAATGTGAATGCATTAAGGGTCATTTAGGCCACATAATAGATCACACTTTTCTACTCATATTTGGTATTTTAGGTAATCAATGGTACCCCTGACACAGGGCTTAGCCTCCAAGAGTTTAGATTCTAAAATAAGTAATATTGAAGTATATAAAAACAAAAAGAAACTATATGCACATCACTTGTTTAAAGATTTTCATGGAAAATCCCATCATTCATAAACCCTTATTATAAGAATGTCTCACTTCTTTCTTTTTAGTAAGAAACTTTTATTCTATTCAAGCCATTATGCTTTTTCTGTTTTTATTTAATTTTTTTTCCTGATACATAACTTATAAGAGGGAGCTAAATCATGAGAACACACAGACACATAGAAGGGAACAATACACACTGGGGCCTGCCAGAAGGCAAGGGGTGAGAAGAAGGGAGAGGATCAGGAAAAATAACTAATAGGTGTGAGGCTTAATACCTGGGTGATGAAATAATCTATACAGCAAACCCCTAGGACACAAGTTTACCTGTGTAAGAATGTCTCATTTCTAGAAGAAATCCCTCATGCTATAAGGAAGAGAAAAAAATTCATTGTCACTATGCATATTACTAGTCATGGGTACCATTTAACAAGCATTTTTGTACCACAACAATACTCTGTATGGTTGATATCAGTATCCATATTTTACAGACCCAGATGAAAAAAAAAATCAGTGGATTAAATCATTTCTCAAAGTCACAGAGCTAGTGAGTGATATGGTCTTAGAGTATCAGACTGCTTTCAAGCCCTAGTTCCTGAAAAGATTAATATACTGTCTCCTAAAATAGCTTTGATAGTCCACTATATGTCTATCACTCTTAGAAAACTTATTTTAAACATTTAACAATATTTTTGGGGCCTTCTAATAAAAACTGAGGCCAGGTACAGTGGCTCAATGCCTGTAATCCCAGCACTTTGGGAGGCTGAGGTGGAAGGATCCATTGAGGCCAAGAGTTTGACACCAGCATGGGCAACATAGCAAAACCCAATCTCTTAAAAAAGAAAGAAAAGAAGCTGGGCATGGTGGTACGTACCAGTAGTCTCAGCTACTTGGGAAGCTGAGGCTGGAGGATTGCTTGAGGCCAGATGTTCAAGGCTGCAGTGAGCTATGATCAGGTTGCTGTACTCTAGCCCAATTAACAGAGTGATACCTTGTCTCAAAAATAAAAAAGAAAGAAAAAAATAAAAACTCTTCAATGTCGTTCTTCTTCCGGTCATCTGAGAAGGCCGCGGATCTTTTTCAGGAAACTAAGAATTCCCTCTACTGAAAAAATTAGTATTGGGCTGCATGCTGTAATTTTTATGCGCCAAGACATGGACAACCATGTGATTTTAGCCACGTCTGACAAGCAACGTGCTATATATTCAGTAATTATACTTACGCTTATTGTGTGACACATAACTCGACAGTCTTCACAATGCTGAGGTTTGCACAGCAGACTGTGAAGTAGGGTCACATGCATTTGTGGTTCCAATCTATGCCATAATATGTTCCCTGAAGAAACAGGGCCACCATGCTGATCCATACAACAATCGCTTTACAACAGGGTATGGAACATTCGTTTTATTGTCTTTTTTTAATGTGGTTTACAAAATTTGTTTCATCATTAGATTACATGCTGAACATGCTTCTTGGATAGATTTTCATTGAGGAACATAACTCTTCAGAATTGGACACAGATGCAAATTCTCAAGCCATCAAGACTCTTATTAACAAAATGTGAAATTTTAAGCTCATATTGGTCATCTGACTTAGCATTCAGGAAACTAACCTAAAAAAAATTTTTAAGTATCTTCTATACAACAAGAGCCTTTAGCTTTATATTACTTCCTTTCTACTTTATGGCCTAAGAAATTTTTCTAGTATCTCTGAAAGTTTTATCAATAGCTTGCAATGATAAGCTTCTACAGTTAGATTTTAAATCTCTAAGCTTCAGATTAGCCTAAATTACATTGAGGAATCACAGTGGGAACTGTTTAATGAGTTAATTAGTACTCATTCTTCTAATAGAGCTGTACTCATCAATCTGGGAGATAAATAGCAGATGCTTTCTGAGTTATCTTTCTTTTCCCACAGTCTTACTGTCCACTTAATTATTTGATCCAACCAGAACAACTTTTTGAGTAAGAATTGGATATATTCCCAAGTTCAGGAGAATTCAATCACCTAGGATGTATCTAAGAAAATTCAGCAGTCCTGTTTGGAAAACTAGTAAATGAATTAGTCCCTTACCCCTAGGAAATGCAATGATTTTACCTGAAGAAAACAAAAGAAGTCATTTCTCTATGGAGGGTGATTATGATTAACTAGGGACTACTTCTAGGCTTAGGACAATAGTAACTCTGCTGCTATTGCTGCTCATGGAATTCAAATTAAGAATATCAAAATTCCAGGACACTTTAAAACCGGGATGCTGGCAATCTAGTGTTCATCAATACTAGATTTATAAATGGCATATACAGAAAGAAAAATTGAAATTGATATCACCTAAATGAAATATATATTTGTAGATACAGAAAAATTATGTTAGAATATGCAAGAATCTATTAATAGTACTAATTACCTCTGTGGAGTAGAATGATGGGATAGTGAGGCTGGAGGGAGACTTTTACTTTTCACTTCACACACTGCTGTCTTCTTCTCCACCAAAGATATGTAGTACAACAATAATAATAATACTATTACAATAATATAATACTAATGAATAACAAGTGGCTCATAGTATGTACAAAGAAGAAATTTGAGTTCAGAATCTTTAAGCCACAGAGATAAAGGTCCTTTGTTCCCAATTTATATATCTGATCTCAATTTGCTCCAGTCTACACGCCAACATCTAGATATATAATCATAGCCAGTTGCTTCTCTTATTCAGACACAGAGATATAATAATTTCATAAATAAACTTCTGGGATTAAATAGTCCCAGAAGTATTTAATCTGATAGCTACATCCCTTCTTGCCACTTAGCGAACCACCAGTACTGCAGAAAGGGGATGTTTTCTTCAAGTTCTGTGTTAGAATTAAAAATATTTTTCTTATTGAAATTATAATAAAACTTGAAAATAACTCAAAAAATTCTATTTAACCCATAATGTACCTATGACACTAATAGTGCTCAGTATGGATACAGGCCACATTTAAAATTGGATTTCTCTGTGTCTGTGATCAGCATTCCAAACAATTGACTTAGAAATAAAAATTACTAAAGCAATTAATTTTAAAAAGTGAAAATAATGACTCTAGTCTTGCCATGTATACAGCTTTCAGATATGTGCATATAGGTGATATTTTTAAATGTGCCAACTGTTAAAAAAAAAAAAGACAAATGCAAACCACAAAGAAGTAAAATGTTAGATGATAAGTTCAGAAAGTGGAAAATATTCAAGATGAAAACATTTAAGTTTATATATATGGAATATATATATAATATATATATGGAATATATATATAATATATATATATATATATTAGAAGAAAGATCTGGGTCTGTGAGAAAAACATTTATAGCCCCAAATCCCACAGGACTTCCCTAATGTAATAATTTCTGTTTTGGATTCTGTGCTGCCAACACTTGTCTGTTTGCAAATAAACCTCTCACAATTATTAGTCATGTTTGCTCAGGCTGAAAACTTTTCTCCTTGAAAAAGTAGCACCTGCAGAGAACACACGCATACATACACACACACACACACACACACACATACACACACGAAAATATCACTCTCTGAGTATCTTCAGGCTGCAACTTTAGTACAGATGTGCCAAAACATCTCTAATTGCACATCTGGCTTCCTTTGGAACCCATCATCCCAAAAGATAACAGCCAAGCACGAAGCAATTTGGCCAACAACCACAATACCTTGTAGCATGTAACAATTTGTGCTTTTTTATGTTAGACTAGTGGTCTGCACATAAAACTAGCGGTAAACAGAATCCTGCAGCGTGCATGTTTTCAAGAACACACCCAGCCACATGTTTTCTTTAATGGCTGTACTGCACTAACATTCTGGCATAACAGAGTTTCTTATGGCTTTAACTACAAGTCGGGTGTGCATGTGTCTGGAAGCCCAAAACTACTGTGATACCAGTTGAAAAGGTAACATGAATATTTCCCATATGCTACATGAAATTCTTCATGCTGTCAAACCTGATTTGAAGTTTGAAAGAAATTGGTCATGAGCTCTTTGTCTGCAAAACTGACTTCATCAATCATGCTTTTAAGGGAAAATATGATTCCTGTCAACATGGGCATCATGCTAACATACACGCATACTAGGATGTGCATTTCCTTCCAAAGACTTGGCTATGGTATGGTATAGTTTGGGGTTTATAAAGCACTTTGAAAATATACAAATTACTATATCTCGATTTAAAAAACCAAAACAAAACAAAGGAGGAACTAATATCAGAATAGTCAAGACTTTGTTAGAGGATGTCATTAAATACAATATTTAGATATGAATAGAAGTGGTAGTGAATGTGATGACAGAGGAAGTCATACTTCTGAGGAGTGTTAAAATATTTATAGACATCAAAAAATGCCACATTTGGTTTACTTAATCCTCTATCTTTGACAATGGCATAAAGAGCATGTAAATGGAAAACACATAATTAGCCCCCTTGCTCCTAATTTTGCTTAAACTCTTATTATGCTACTTACTAAAATGAGATGTTTATTTTATGATTATCACTGTAGAAATCTGAGAAAATACAGATCTATTCAATTTCACCTGCTAGCCTAGACTTCAAGTAGACTTCAGAACAATACCACTCAGCTTGTATGGTCTCTTTGGCAATAGCAGGAAATGATACAAGTGAAACCAGTTCTTGATTAAGGGAACAGCAGAATTGCATTAGTTAGATATTCTGGTAGTGCTGCAAACTACAATGACAAATAAGGACGGCCTAAGACTTAAGATGTAAAGTTATGTGGCTCATGCAATTCAGTGCCAGTATTTGGAGGCTATATGATGAACATTTCCAAAAGTATAAGAAAAAAGTGAGATAAAAATGTGCCTCTTTTCAATGCTTCAAAAATCATTTGTGCATATTTGACAAAAGAAGTGTCTAACTAGGTCTCAAGGTAAACCACAGCACTGAACATACTAGATAAAATAACATTGAGTATCATATAAGATCTAAGACTTAAGGGGCAGGACATACTTCATCAAAATGGAAAAAGCCTTGACACTGGGGTCAGAATAGAGCGTTCTAGCTTCTGAGTCATGAATACATGTATGATATGTGGAGAAAAGACCCACAGAGCTGCCTTTGACGTACCAGACCATCTGCTTTGCTTATACCTCTTGTTTGCCTATACCCTGAAGTTATTAATAAAGTTTCTTACTGCATAAGAAAAAAAAAAGGTGTTCTAGTGTCAGCACTGCTACTGAGTACTCTCACATGAAACTTTGGGAACCTCATCACTTTTTTTCTCAACTGTGGTGAAATACATAGCCTTATCACCTACTAGGGTCCAGTTCTTCCTCCTTAAAACAAGAAGGATAAAATAGATTAGTTTTAGTTTCAGCTGTCTCACTTTATAAATCTTTTCACTAATTCTAACTCATATGTTTCTTAGAGCATTCAACACTTTCCTAAGAAAGATTTTAAAATGTTGGCATGCTAATTCCCAATCCAGACTCTGACACTCTGCCGGTAACTTTTAGAGCCTACTAATAAAACTATTTGATTAGATTTGTTGTGCTTTGTCTTATCAAGGATATAAACCTCCTGCTTTGAAGAAAGGAGACAAAGTTCAATTTTATCTTCAAATTTCATTCAAACTGAAACTACATAGACTGAAAGTCCTGCACATACTATAAGAAGATGTGCTAATGAAGTTGCAGATTGTTGTAAAAGGTTACCATGAAAGGAAAATTTAAACAGAAATTATGAGAGCATATATTCTCTTTCGTACTGTAATTCAATAGATGAAATTTAACTTTATTTTTTCACCTTTGTGAGGAAAATCATTCAACCTCTGAGACTCAGATAGATGCTTTGTGTGAAATTTGAATTACACCTCACCTGGCTATTGGCAGGCATCTGAAATAGATGATCTCAAGGTTCCTTTCAGCACTAAGACCTACATTTTTATATTTCTTGGTTTTAAGTTGGAAACTAATTTTACATATATTTCTATAAAACTCTGTCTTATGGAATTTTAAGGTTCCACTCAGATAACTATATTAGATCAATTCCCAGGGGGTAGGAATAGTGTCACCACATATTAAAAAGCAAGTTTCTGTGCATACATTGACACAAACAATAATAATATCATTATTATTTATAGACTTCCTATGATTGCAGAATGTCTGTCACACATCTGCATAATTCATTTGGACCTGTGTCCCTCTTCCTAAAAATAATTGTTAATGCCACAGAAAAAGTCACTAACCCCAACTCAATTAGAGAATTTAGAGAAATAACTCCACTCATCTAAGCATTTACTGAAGTCACTCTTAGATAAAACTTAAGAATTTCTTAGCAACAGGAGTATCTAATTTGGGACAGGCAAAAGTCACTTGGTGTCAAATTTATCCTTAAGTGCCAGCTGCAACATACTCTAATGAGTGATAACACACTACAACAGTAACGTCCTTGCAGTGGACATTCATGGACTAGAAGTGGCTGGAAGTGTATGAGTGCTGAGAAAGAGGGGATTTTGTCTAAAGTTTCTATACCACATCCTAGGTGATATAAGTTATGTACCTGATGACAAAGAGTACTCATGGAAATGCAAAAGTGAGAGTTAAAAAAAAAGTTATAAATAAAAGTCCAAGAATTTTGCTCAACAAATACTTATTGAGACTCAGCCACCTGCCAGACACATTGTTCTAAGCATTGAACAAAAGGAATGAAAACTTCCCCCTAACAGAGCTTACATCCCAGCAGAGCATCACATGGGGGCCAAGCCAGGTAAAGCAGAGACTGCACCAAAGAAAGCTCAATTGCAGAGAAGATGAATAGCAAACATGACAAAGCCACATGGCAGGAACCAAGGGAAAAGTCAGTAACTAAGAGGCAGATATATCGGGGGATGATGACACAGTAGTTGAGAGAGCAGCCAATGAGCACATTAACTGATGGAGCAGGCCTGGAGTTTTAGATGCTGGCCCAGTTCCCATTGCTCTACCTCTCTGATTCCTAAGAGGATAGAATTTCTGCAAGGTGAGCAGCCAGAGCAGATTCCAGATTCTGACATTCAGACTTTTCAGTACCTATATTGTTCAGATGTGAGAAAAAACTTGGCTCATTAAGTGCCATATTCTACACAGTAACAATTCTGTATTATAATAAATTATCCTGCATAGTACTATTGTATTTCAATTGAATGTAAAACTGTAACCTGGGGGACAGGAGCAGGTTGCATGGGCATCCCAAAAGGCGCTCACTGTTCCCTGATCAGGTGTGTTTTTTCCAGGTCCTTGGGCTTTCACTCATCCAAGAATGGGTAGGAGACCCCAGCAGTGGTGATATTGTTCAAGTACGTATCGGACCCAAAGGGCTTTGCAGAAAAGGGATTTATTAGGTAGAGAGAGAGAGAGAAAGAAAGGTAGGGAGAGAGGGAGAGACAGAGAGAGAAAGAGAGAGAGAGAGAGAGGTAGCTCCCACGCTGTCATGGGAAGGGATCCAGGGATGGAGTCCACACAGGTAAGGGGCAGGGAGACTTTTAATCTGGTTGTTACTCCCACCCCATTCAGGTTCTTGTCCCATGAGAGGAGTTCCTTCAAACTTCCGCTGGAGTGACTGATTTTTGACTTTGATATTGGATTGGCTGCCCTGCCTACAGTCCTCCCAGAGCTTTTCGTTGGCTTTCTTAAACAAAAGAAGCTCAGGTAGGCAGTTTACCTTCCCCAGCACAAAAGTTTCAAAGAACTCTAGGTTCCCGAATTGGGGGGTGGATAGAGGTATGGCACTAAGAAGTTCTTGCCTTTGAAACCACACCCCTTGTGGACCCGGGAAGAGAAGTTTACATAGTCCCTCATAACCGCATAGGAGATAACCTAGTTATCCATGAATATTAAAGATGGTTGTTTAAAAAGGCATTAGAAAACTGAAAACTAAGTGAAAAAATTAGAAGTTGAAGTTCATAAAAATGTCCTGATTCAACCAGTCATCAAATTAATATTAGCCATCTTCGGCAAAGCTGACAAAAACAAGCAATGGGGAAAATACTCCCTATCCAATAAATGGTGCTGGGAGAACTGGCTAGCCATATGCAGAAGACTGAAACTGGACCCCTTTCTTACACCATATATAAAAATCAACTCAAGGTGCATTAAAGATGTAAATGTAAAACCCAAAACTATAAAAACCCTGGGAGACAACCTAAGCAATACCATCCTGGACACAGGAACAGGCAAAGATTTCATGACAAAGACACCAAAAGCAATCAAAGCAACAGCAAAAATTGACAAATTGGATCTAATTAAACTAAAGAGCTTCTGCACACCAAAAGAAACTATAAACAGAGTAAATAGCCTACAGAATGGGAGAAAATATTTGCAAACTATGCATCTGGAAAGGTCTAATATCCATCATCTATAAGGAACTTAAATTTACAAGAGCAAAACAACCCCATTAAAAAGTGGGCAAAGGGCACGAATGGACACTTTTCAAAAGAAGATACACATTCAGCCAGCAAGCACATGAAAGAAAGCTCGATATCACTGATGATTACAGCAATGAAAATTAAAACCACAGTGAGATACCATCTCACACCAGTCAGAATAGCTATTATTAAAAAGACAAAAAATAACAAATGCTGGCGAGGTTGCCGAGAAAAGGGAACACTTATACACTGTTGGTGAGAGTGTGAATTAGTTCAACCATTGTGGAAAGCAGTGTGATGGATGATTCCTCAAATAGCTAAAAGCAGAACTACCATTCAAACCAGCAATCCCACTACTGGGTATATACCCAGAGGATTATAAATCATTCTACCATAAAGACACATGCACACAACTGTTCACTGCAGCACTGTTCACAATAGTAAAGACATGGACTCAACCTAAATGCCCATCAATGACAGACTGAATAAAGAAAATGTGGTACATATACACCATGGAATACTATGCAGCCATAAATAACAATGAGATCATGTCTTTTGCAGGAACACGATGGAACTGGAAGCTATTATCCTCAGAAAACTAACATAGGAACAGAAAACCAAATACCACATGTTCTCATTTATAAGTAGAAGCTAAATGATGAGAAAATTATAAACACAAAGAAGGAAGCAGCAGACACTGGGGTCTACTTGATGGTGGAAGTGGGAGGAGGGAAAGAAGCATAAAAGATAACTATTGGTACTAGGCTTAATTATATGGTTCCTGGGTGATAAAATATCAGTAAACAAACGCCTGCAGCATAAGTTTACCTATGTAACAAACCTTCACATGTACCCCCAAACCTAAAATAAAAGTTAAGAAAAAAGACTTGAAACTAAACATCATGCCCCCAATCCTATAACCCTATGTATGCATACTTCATTTTATTATACTTCACAAATACTGTGGTTTTTCAAATTAAAGCTTTGTGGCATCTCTGCATCAAGCAAGTCTGTTGATGTTATTTTCCCAATAGTATGTGCTCATTTTATGTCTCTTTGTCACATTTTGGTAATTCTTACAATATTTCAAATGTTTTCATTATTATCATATTTTTATGGTGATCTATGATTGGTAATCTTGGATATTATTGTGATCATTTAGGGATATCACAAATGGGACCCATGTAAGGCAGTGAACTTAATCAATAAATGTTATATGTTTTGAATGCTCCATCAGCCAGCCATTCCCCTGTCTTTCTCCCTCTATTTGTGCCTCCCTGTTCCCTGAGACACAACAATATTGAAATTAGGCCAATTAATCACTCTGCAATGGTCTTTAAGTGTTGCAGTGAAAGGAAGAGTCCCACATCTCTCATTTTAAATCAAAAGCTAGATATAATTAAGCTTAGTGAGGAAGGTATGACAAAAGTTGAAAGAGTCCAAAAGCTAGGCTTCTTGCAACAAACAATAAACCAAGTTGTGAGTGCAGAGGAAAAGTGCTTGAAGAACTATTGAAGAACTAGTTAAAAGTGCTCCTCCTCTGAACACATAAACAATGTGAGAGGGAAACAGCTTTACTGCTGATATAAAGAAAGTTTAAATGATCTGGATAGAAAATCAAATGGCCGCAACACTGACTTAAGCCAAAGATTACGCCAGAGCAAGGTCCTAACTCTCCCCAATTGTATGAAGCATGAAAGAAGTGAGGAAGCTGAAGAAGTTGGACACTACTAGAGACTGGTTCAGAGGTTTAAATAAAGAAGCCATTTCTATAACATAAAAGTGTAAGATGAAGCAAGTGCTGATGCAGAAGCTTCAGCAAATTATTCAGATCATCTAACTAAGATACTGATAAAAATGGCTACACTAACCGAATTTTCGACATAAATAAAACAGCTCTCTTTCAGAAGAAGATACCATTTAGGACTTTCATAACTAGAGAGAAGTCATGCCTGGCTTCAAAACATAGAACCCTCTCTTGTCAGAGGTTCATGCAGCTAGTGACTTTATCTTGAAGCTAGAGTTCACTGAACATTTCAAAAACCCTAAAGTCTTAATAATTATGCTAAATCTACTCTACCTGTGCCCTACAAATGGGACAACAAAGCCTGAATGACAACACATATGTTTAAAGCATGCTTCACTGGATATTTTAAGCCTATTTTTGAGACCTACTACTGAAAGAAGAAATTTTTTTTCAAAAGGGTCCCTGTCTCTGACAATGCACCTAGTCACCAAAGAGCTGAAACAGAGATGTACAAGAAAATGAATGTTGTTTTCATACGTGCTAACACAACATCCATTCTGCAGTCCATGGATCAAGGAGTAATTTTGACTTTCAAGTCTTATTACTTAAGATATATATTTCATAAGGCTGTAGCTGGTGTAGACAGTGATTCCTCTGATAAATCTGGGCAAAGAAAATTGAAAACCTTCTAGAAAGAATTCACCTTTCTAGAGGCCATTCAGAACATCACGATTCATGTGAGGAGATCAAAATATCTACATTAACAGGAGTCTGGAAGAAGTTGATTGTGACCCTCATGGATGACTTTGAGTTCAAGATTTCAGTGGAGGAAGTAACTCTAGATATGGTGGGGATACCAAGAAAACTAGAATTAGAACTAGAGCATTCTAATTCTACAGTGAATTAACTATAAAAGTAGCTAATAAGGAGTTGCTTCTTATGAATGAGTGAAGAAAGTGGTTCCTTGAGACGGAATCTACTGAAGATACTATGAACATTTTTCAAATGATAATGTAAGATTTAGAACAGTACATAAATGGTTGGGTGTGGTAGCTCACACCTGTAATCCTAGCAGTTTGGGAGGCCAAAGCAGACAGATCACTTGAGGTCTGGAGTTTGTGACCAGCCTGGCCAACACAATAAAACCCCATCTCTACTAAAAATTCAAAAATTAGCTAGGCGTGGTGGCGTATGCCAGTAATCCCAGCTGCTCAGGAGACTGAGGCAGGAGAAATGCTTGAACCCAGAAGGCCAGAAGGTGGAGGTTGCAGTGAGCCGAGATCACGCCACTGCACTCCAGGCTGGGCAACAGAGCGAGACTCCATCTCAAAAAAAAAAAAAAAAGAATAGTACATAAACTTAGTTGATCAAGCAGCAGCAGGATTTGAGAGAACTGATCCCAGTTTTGAAAGAAGTTCTACTGTGAGTAAAGTGCTATCAAACAACATTGCATGCTACAGAGAAATCTTTTGTGAAGACTGCATGCAAACTTCACTGTTGTTTTATTTGAAGAAATTGCCATGCTCAACCTTCAGCAACGACTACTTATCAGTCAGCAGGTATCTACATTGAGGCAAGATCCTCCACTAGCAAAAAGACGATGGCTCACTGAAGACTCAGATGATTTTTAGCATTTTTTAGCAAGAAAGCATTTTAAATTAAGATATAAACATTGTTATTTAGACATAATATTATTCCACATTTAATAGACTACAATATCATGTAAACATAATTTTTATATGTACTAGGAAAACAAAAAATTGTGAGAGTCATTATATTACAATATTCACTTCACTGAGGTGGCCTAGAATTGAACCTATAGTATCTCTGAGATATGCTTGTGCTGGATATTTTAAGACATCACGAAACATACATATATGCACACTCAATCTAAGTATTAAAGAGGAGAGATCTATACTCCTATGGTCTGGAAAGTAGGGGAGTACAAAGGGAAGAATTCAGACTAGTAGATAATAAAAACTGTCATCAGTCAAGCAATTTAAGTGTTTTATTTTCCTCTTGTATGTTTGTGTGTATGTGTTCATCTACCTCATATAGATTTCCTCCATCTCAAGTAGCAGCAATAGTGAATTAATCCAGGTTTCTTATTCCAGAAAATTACTATATGTTCACTTATATCACCATTTTCAAACTACATATTCAAACGACACCCGCTAGAACAACCTGAAAGCTGAGTTTATTTGTCAGTAATTTTACTATATTAACATCCAACCAATTCTATGTAGCTTTTGCCTGACCATTTGCTGAATTACAAGCAAAAGTTTAATTGTATGTCATTTTTCCACTGTAACTTTCTCTTTGCACAAAACAGTTGGCTCCATCTGATGGCCTTAACTAAATGAATCCACCTTTGACTTTCATTAAATGCACCAAAATTAAACTTACCAAAGCTCAATAAACTTTTCAGATATTTCAAAAGATACCTCTTCTTAATTTCATTTCTAAAACTCTGAATGAATACATTCCCCTCTATTCTACAGCTGGGAATCTACAGATAACACACCCTATAATCTACTCTAATGATAACTCAGAAACAGAGCCAAAGACCTGAAATTCATAACACTGAACTTAATAATAGAAGGAGAATTGACATTCAGCCTTTCTTTGGTTTTAGACTCAGCTAATAAAATTATGAATAATATATAATTCTCATGTGCTCAATTAACTCTTAATAAGCCTTAAAGCTCTGCATATGTGAGATGTAGGTAAGGTTCTTCCTACATCTATTTTTGAGATATTTTAGCATATTACAATTAAGTATACGTATTCTTTGTTATTTAATTTTTTCATGCTCCTAAGAAAACATAGAAAGATTCTGATAACTTAGTACCCCACAAATTTAACCCTTCTGGTATCAGTACACATTAAGAAACCCATTACACAATAATAATTCATTTAGCATCATTTTTTTTTTTGAGACAAAGTTTTGCTCTTGTTGCTTAGGCTGGAGTTCAACGGCATGATCTCGGCTCACTGCAACCTCCGCCTCTGGTCTTCAAGCAATTCTCCTGCCTCAGCCTCCGAAGTAGCTGGGATTACAGGCATTTGCCACTATGCCCGGCTAATTTTGTATTTTTTTTAGTAGAGACAGGAGTTTCACCATGTTGGCCAGGCTGCCTAGAACTCCTGACTTCAGGTAATCCACCCACCTCAGCCTCCCAAAGTCAGCATCATAATTTTAATGAAGCAAATCATTTTCTGAGTCAGTATGACAGTAAAAAAACAAATAAAAACGCACCATACGCCATGCCTATAATCACAGTCTTCTCAGGTCAGAGAGATGACAAGAAGACATTGAAAGTTAAGACAACACAAGATTTATGTCTTTTTCTCATAAAAAAAATCTAGTGATAGAACTGAGACTCCAAAGAGATACCTTGTAAAGGTTCATCAGCATTACTTAGGAACACTTCTCTGTAGCACACATGGATAGCCTACCTTGAACTCTGACTTCTATGAACTCCTGAAACAGATATACCCTGAATTTCATTTAGGTAAAGATTTAAGTTACTCTGGTAGTAGGGAAAATAATAATTATGGGTGGCGGAAGAAAAGAAAGAAATTATTTTCACATCATAAACTTTCCGAGTAGGCAAAAATGATGAAAATTTCTACTGTGTCTTCAACCCAACAGTCCACAGGTATGTCCAGAAACAGGGAACCTACAGCAACAATCCCAAGAAAAATTGCTTTCCCTAATAGTAATATTCTTAGTCTAAAAGGAAAAGAGCAGCAGCAATAGATATCAGTAGCCCCAAGCAAATCCTTCTTCCTACTTAAAACGTCAATAGGCCACCTACCGCTACCCCTATGAATCAACCAGACCTCCATTGTGTTCGGCTGCATAAGGACCTATATGTCAAAACAGTGAAACAGTCCAATTCACTTTTTTCAGCGAACTGCAGATAACTGAGACAAAAATGCTTTAGGGTTGGGAAAGGAGTACAAAATGGAGGCCTGCTATTGGCATAGCTACTTCGGCTCTTCATTTCACATTGCCAACAAATATTTGAAATGGTGAAGGAGCCTCCCTTTCACCTTCCTCTTATCAGGAAGAGTATCCTTAAAGGAAAAGGAAAAATAGATTAATCTATATGTTTTCAAAATTCTTCCTGAGGTAGATTCACAGTTCAGTTTTACAATCAACGTAGCATATGTTGTCCATCCATCAACGGAACTCACACAATAAATTGCTATCTGACATATGGAGTATGAAGTGCATTACTTTTTTTCTTTATAGGCATCCTGATCAGAATTTAAAGATCAGAAACAAAGAACTTCGTGAGGTCATAGGTAGCCCTCTGTTGAGTCTTTTTGGTCCCAGCTACTATATACAACTTAATACAATAAATAATCTCAACAGAATATTTAGATATTGCTAAAGATTGTATATGTACAATCCTGTATTGCCAGCATTAAATGCATTTTCAAATTACAATATTTTCAACTTAATGATGGCTTTATGGGGACATACAAAACCCCATTGTTAGTTAAGAAGCACATTAATAAGTAATATCACCACAGCCACATATGAGGAATATACATAACAAGCAGCCTGCCTCCTTTTAAAAGAAAACAATTATTGAAAGCTAAGAGTTCCAAATTACTCTTCAGTAACTGAGAAATGTAACTCATGGTCACTGTAAGCAGTGGCTAGAACTGACACATGTTAATCACCAAATTGCGGTCTCCTCCTCCCCATTAATAGCCAGTGTTTCCAATCTTGCTAATGCTTTACCGACATCACAAGCAAAGTAAAAATGAGTAAAGACAATGCATGAGTCTCTTGAGCAAGCACTCTGTGAAATAAATAGCAATAATTCCTCATTAGCATGAATTTTAGCCACGGATTATAAGTAATGAGTAACAGATGTCTGATCTGGTATCCTTTTATTACATTATCTTAAGGGAAATACAGGTTTATTTTTAAGCTATTCTTAGATCAGGTATTGTAAGGCAAGAAAAGTATTTTTATTAGTGGGAAAGAAATGTTTTTCTAGATGAACCAAGTAACAAAGACTGAAAACAGAGTGCTCAAGTCATGCAGGAGAAAGAAGCTTTTTATCTGAAATATGCTGGAATATGGGAAAAAAAAAAAGCAGCATGGATAAAGAAAAAAGAGAATTCAATTTTGTCTTAGGACTACCATGACCTTGTTTGACCTAGAACAAGGCCCAAAAATAAAATATATTACTGCCTCTTCTACAGCACAGAAATATTATGAGAACTAATAGATATCAGTAAGTGAAAAACGAAAGAACATAGGTTAAAAAAAATCAAATGAAAAACAAAACTATCTTACTTTTACCATTTTTCACATAGTTCCAAAATACAGTGGTATTTTTGTGTTCCCTCTTTGTTTCTTGTTATCTCTCTTTCCACCCACCACTTCCCACAACAAATTGAGGGGGAGGGGAGGTAATTGAAACTTCTAGTTAAATCAGTCCCATGGAAATGGAGCATGGCAAACCAATATTAACCATGGCAGAAAAAAAAAATAAAACTTTAAATGTTTTAATTTGGATGTGAAAATTTCTCATTTAATGAAAACTCATGAGTATAATTGGATGCTGAGTCAATGAGCCAGCAAGTATTTATTAAGCACCTGCTAAGTATATGGCATTGTCTTGGGCACTGGGGACCAATGAAAAACAAATAAGAAGAGATACTTGGTCTTAAGGATCTCAGAATATGTTAGGAACACAGGTTAAAAAATATAATGTAATAGATAATACAATATAATCTAATAAATTGTTAAATTCTAAGATATTTTAGAAAGTACAAGATAAAATAATAACTGATGTCTAATTTCTGGAGTTAAAAACTAAATAGAAAGGGCTGCAATAATAGAAGTAAACAATGGCATAAAAGTTCAGAAGGTAATGAACAGATTTTGTTTTAAAGCCTTTGTATCGCACTGGAAGAAGATAAAGACACTCATTAACAGTACACTGTGTTAAGCATACATATTAAGATTTCTAAAGAAATCACTAAACGAATAGACATGAAGATTATAATTCCCAAAACAGTAAAGGAGAAAAACTCATTCTAAAGGAAAACAGAAAGCACAAAGTAAGATTACAGATAATGAATTTAAATGTATTGGCAATTAAAACTAATGTAAATAGACTAAAAGTTGGTTAAAACAAAAATTGTCAAAGCGAATTTTTTAAAAAATACATAACTATGTACTGTTTACAAGAGATTCAAAAAAGCATAAGGATATTGAAAGTTAATGTCTAAAAATGACATAGACAAATACTAAGCAAAGTAAATCTGGTATTAATAGCGGACAAAATGTTGCTTAATCTACAAATCATTGCTAGACATAAATGTAAATATTGCTAGAGATACAATAATGTAAAATAATGGATAGAGATATCATAAATTATTGCTACATAACAGAAATTATATGCACAATAATTATATGTAATTGCATATAACTATTAATGGTTAATACTTGGTAGATGATAATTAGAAACCCATCAAAATTTCAATTCCCCAGGGAGACATAATTTTAAACTAGAATGCGCCTTGTAATGTGGCCTCAAATATATAAAATATAAATTACCAGTATAAAAGGAGATTTTGAAAAATTCACAAAAGTAATTAGAGATTTTAACACATTTCTTTTAAAAAGTGATTTACTGGCCAGGTGCAGTGGCTCAGTCCTGTAATCCTAACACTTTGGGAGGCTGAGGTGGGCAGATCACAAGGTCAAGAGATTGAGACCAGCCTGGCAAACATGGTGAAACCCCATCTCTCCTAAAAATACAAAAATTAGCTGGGCATGGTGGCACGTGCCTGTAGTCCCAGCTACTCAGAAGGCTGAGGCAGGAGAATCACTTGAACCAGGTGACAGAAGTTGCAGTGAGCTGAGATCGTGCCACTGCACTCCAGCCTGGCAACAGAGCAAGACTCCATCTCAAAAAAAAAAAAAAGTGATTTACCAAACAGTTTTTCTAAATCATTACAGATATAGAACACAACACAATTCAAAACCCACAAAAATATTCTTCTAAAGCATTCAGAACGTTAACAAAAACCGCATCACCACATCATGGTCATAAAGCAGGTCTTAACAAATTTCAAAAACAATGGTATAATACAGAACTTATTTTCTGATTTAAAAAAATTAATTTAGAAATTAATAGCAAAACTAAAACAATTCAAAAAATTATGTGTGCAGTAATGTTAAAACAAGCTTTCCAGGAACCTATATATGGGTCAAGGAAGAAAGAAGACATCAAAATAGAAAAAACAAATTATGTAATTTATACTTGAAAATCGCTAGAAGAGTAGATTTTAAATGTTCTCACCAAACAAAAAAAAATAACTATATGAGGTGATAGATATGTTAAAAAGTTTGAATTGTTCATTCCACAGTGTATACTTCTATCAAAACATGACTTTTTACCCCATATATAGATACAGTAAAAATAATTGAATTTAAAAATTTTTAGTTCTTGGAACTAAATAGTTCCTGTTTCTTAGTGTCTAAGGCATGCATTTTTTCATATTTTAATATCTCTGAAATCAAACTGTATCTTGCAATCAACGATGACTTCTAATTATTGTTGGCCAGATGACACAATTGCCATGATCTGCATATAAGCAATTGTTATTCCCAGCAAAGTGAAAAGGAAATAGCAGTCTCCATGTTTTAGTTTGCAAACATTTAGAACCATGTGAGGAAGAAATATAAATCCTGTTTGTTGACCAAAAATAATCCAGTGGCATATTTCTAGTAAGATCAAGAAACACCAGCCAACAAAACTCACAGAATAATTGTCAACAATTTGGAAGAAAATCCCAGGGAAAACAGTAAAGCACTCTATACGAAACACTCTTGATTATATAATGGATTATATAAGGATTACATAATGTGGAGAAATTCAGAAGAGTTGGAATTTGTATGTGGGGAAGGTTAATAAATAGCTTAGCCAATGAATAGCTTAATCAATTTATTTTTATATATGCTTTTATATGTATGCACAAAAGCAATACGTGGCAAAATTGTATCTTTCAAAAAATTTTTAATTTTCTAATAAATACAAACAAAAAAGTAGACATTATGGGAAGTGATCATAATAGTTTTTCTTTTTCTTATATAAAATAATGCTGTATCATACAGAAGATGATCAATTATGGTACCACATGTTAAATTTGGTGGTAAAGCTAAGTTAGAGTAAATAGCAGTTATTTACAATAAAGAAATCAAAGCTTGAAAATAAATAAGCTCTGTATCCAAATGAAAAAGTTTTCTAAAAAATAAAAAGAAATGTAATGAATGAAATAAATAAGAAAAGAGAAAACTTTAATGAAGAAGAAAACAAAGATATGACGAGGATCAACAAAAGTTTTTTGAAAAAAAAATCCCATAAGATAATGAAAACACATGTGACATACAGGGAGAAAGTATTTGAAACATATATACCCCACAAAGAATATATGCAGCATATAGAAAGAGCTCTTATGAATCAATTAAAAAGACAACAGAGCAGAAATGAACAACAGAGAGGCTGGGCGCAGTGGCTCACACGTGTAATCCCAGCACTTTGGGAGGCTGAGGTGGGTGGATCACCTGAGGTCAGGAGTTTGAGACCAGCCTGACCAACATGGAGAAACCACATCTCTACTAAAAATACAAAAAATTAGCCAGGCATGGTGGCACATGCCTGTAATCCCAGTTGCTTGGGAAGCTGAGGCAGGAGAATTGCTTGAACCTGGGAGGCAAAGGTTGTGGTGAGCTGAGATTGTGCCATTGCACTCCAGCCTGAACAACAAGAGCAAAACTCCATCTCAAAAAAAAAAGAAAAGAAAAAAAGAACAAGAGACTTTAAAAAATTAGTTTACAGGATAGTATACATGAAATGCTTCCCATCTTTTTTTTTTTTTTTTTTTTTTTGAGACGAAGTCTTGCCTCTGTCTCCTAGGCTGGAGTGCAGTGGCGTGATCTCAGTTCACTGCAATCTCCACCTGCCAGGTTCAAGCAATTTTTTTGCCTCAGCCTCCTCAGTAGCTGGGATTACAAGCGTGCACCACCATGCTCAGATAATATTGTATTTTTAGTAGAGACAGGATTTTACCATGTTGGCCAAGCTGGTCTCAAATCCTAACCTCAAGTGATCCGCCCACCTCGGCCTCCCAAAGTCCTGGGATTAGAGGAGTGAGTCACCGTGCGGTGCCATGCCCCCGTCACTTTTTTCATTACTAGTTTTATTTTATTTTAAAATGTTATTTATTTTTATTTATTTATTTTTGTTTTTTTCAACTTTAGATTCAGAGGGTATATGTACAGGTGTCTTACCCAGGTATATTGTGTGATACCAAGGTGTGGGGTATGATTGATTCTGTCACCCAGGTACTGAGCACAGTACACAGTCGTTTTCCAAGCCTTGCCTGCCTCCCTTCCTCCCCAAGCTAGGAGACCCCAGTTTCTATTACTGCCATCTTTATGTCCATGAGTACCCAATGTTTAGCTCCCATTTAAAAGTGAGAACCTGCAGTATTTAGTTTTCTGTTCTTGAGTTAATTCACTTAGGATAATGGGCTCCAGCTGCATCCATCTTGCTGGAAGGGGTATAATTCCATTCTTTTTTATGGCTATGTAATATTCCATGCTAAATATGCACCACATTTTTTTATACAATCTACCGTTGGGCACCTTGGCTGATCCAATGAATAGTGCTGTAAAGAACATGTGAATGCATATGACTTTTTCGTAGAATGATTTGTTTTCTTTTGAAAATATACCCAGTAATAGGATTGCTGGGTCAAATGGTACTTTTGTTTAAAGCTTTTTGAGAAACTGTTACACTGCTTTCCACAATGGCCAAACTAATTTACATTCCAATCAACAGTGTATACACATTCCCTTTTCTCTGCAGCCTCACCAGCATCTACTGTATTTTACCTTTTAGTAATAGTAATTCTAACCGGTGTGAGATGGTATATCACTGAGGTCTTGATTTGCATTTCCGTGATGATCAGAGGTGAGGCACATGTTTTCATGTTTGTAGGCTGCTGTTATGTCTTCATTTAAGAAGTATTTGTTATGTCCTTTGCCTAGCTTTAATGGGGTTATTTTTTTTCCCTGTTCAATTTTTTAAGTTTCTTACATATTCCAGATATTACACATTTGTCACTATAGTTTGCAAATATTTTCTCTGATTATGTAGGTTGTCTCTTTACTCAGTTGATAGTTTCTTTTGCTATGCATAACCTCTTTAGTTTCATTAGTTCCCATGTGTCAATTTTCGGTTTTTCTTCAGTTTCTTTTGAGGACTTACTCATAAATTCTCCAAGGCTGATGACTAGAATGGTGTTTCCTAGATTTTTCCCTAGGATTCTTATAGTTTGAGGTCATACATTGAAATCTTTAATCCATCTTAATTCTGTATGTGGTGAAAGGTAGGAATCTAGTTTTAGTCTTCTGCATATGGATAGCCAGCTATCCCAGCACCGTTTATTGAATAGGGAGTCCTTTCCTTGTTCCTTATTTTTGTTGACTTTATCAAAGATCAGATGGCTATAAGCGTGTGACTTATTTCTATATTCTCTATTCTGTTCCACTGGCCTATGTGTATGTTTTTGTACCTGTACCATGCTGTTTTGGTTACTGAAGCCTTATAGTATAGTTTGAAATCTAGTAATGTGACACCTCCAGCTTTGTTCCTTTTGCTTAGGATTGCTTTGGCTATTCAGGATCTTTTACTGTTTCATGTGAATTTTAGAAAAATTTTTTCTAGTTCTGTGAAAAAATATATTGGTAGTTTGATAGGAATAGCCTTGAATCTGTAGATTGTTTTGGGCAGTATGACTATCTTGATGATATTGATTCTTCCAATCGGTGAGCCTGGAATGTTTTTCCATTTGTTTGTGTTATCTGTGATTTCTTTAGCTATGTCTTTGCTATTATGAATACTGTTGTGTTTTGTAGTTCTCCTTATAAAGATTTTATCTCCTTGGTTAAATGTATTCCTAGGTATTTTGTGTGTGTGTGTGTGTGTGTGTGTGTGTGTGTGTGTGTGTGTGTGGCTATCATAAATGGGATTGCATTATTGATTTGTTTCTCAGCCTGAATGTTACTGGCTTATAGAAATGTTACTGATTTTTGTACATGGATTTTTGTATCCTGACACTTTACTGAGTTATTTATTAGTTCCAGGAGTCTTTTGGCAAAATCTTTAGGATTTTCCAAGTATAAAAACATATTATCAGCAAAGAGATAGTTTGAGTTATTTTCCTATTTGCCTTTTATTTCTTTCTCTTGAGGGATTCATCTGGCTAGCATTTCCAGTACTATGTTGAATAGGAGTGATATGAGTAGGTATCTGTGTCTTATTCGAGTTCTCAAGGAAAATACTTCTAGTTTTTTTCTGTTCAGTATGATATTGGCTGTGAGTTTGTCATAGGTGGCTCTTATTATTTTGATGTATGTTCCTTTGATGCCTAGTTTCTTCAGGGTTTTTAATCATGAAGCGATATTGGATGATATCAAAAGACTTTTCAGCATCTACTGAGATGCTCATATCGTTTTTCTTTTCAATCCTGTTTATGAAGTGAATCACATTTATTGATTCGCATATGTTAAATCAACCTTGCATCTAGGAATGAAGACTACTTGATCATGGTTAATTAACTTTTTGATGTGCTGTTGAATTCAGTTTTATAGTTTTTGTTGAGGATTTTTGAATGTATGTTCATCGGAGATTTTGGCCTGCAGCTTTGTTTTTGTTTGTTTTTCCATTGTGCTTTTATTAGGTTTTGGTATGAGGATGATGCTGGCTTCATAGAATGAGTTAGGGAGGAGTCCTTCCTCCTTGATTTTTTAGAAAAGTTTTAGTAGAACTGGTCCCATCACTTCTTTGTATGTCCCGTAGAATTGAGCTGTAAGCCCACCTGGTCGAGGCCTTTTTTTGATTGGTAGTTTTGTTTTGTTTTTAAATTACTGATTCAATTTTGGAATTTAATATTGGGCTGTTTAGGGTTGCAATTTCTTCCTGATACAATCCTGGGAGATTGTATGTTTCCAAGAATTTATCCATTTTCTCTAGATTTTCTTGTTTGTGTACATAAAGATGTTCATCATAGTATCTGAGGATCTTTTGTATTTCTGTGGAATCAGCTGTAATGTCACCTTTGTCATTTTTGCTTGTGTTTATTGGGATCTTCTCCCTTTTTTACTTTGTGAATCTAGCTAGTGGTCTATCAGTATAGAATATCCTAACCAACTCTTGGTTTCACTGATGTCTGCATAGATTTTGAGGCCTCAATTTCATTCAGTTTGACTCTGATTTTAATTACTGCTTTTCTTCTGCTAACTTTGGAGTTGGTTGGTTCTTGTTTTTCTTGTTCTTCTCTGCATGATGTTAGATCATTAGCTTGAGGTCTTTCTAACTTTTTGAGGTAAGCATTTAGTGCTAGAAAGTTTCCTCTTGATACTTCGTTTGCTGCATCCCAGATATTTTGGTATGTTATGTCTCTCTCTTCATTTATTTTCAAGAATTTTCTGCCTTAATTTCATTGTTTGCCCAAAAGTTATTCAGGAATAAGTTGTTTAATTTCCATGTAATTGTGTGGTTTTGAGATCTTTTCTTGGTATTGATTGCTATTTTTATTCCACTGTGGTCCAAGAGTATGGTGGAATGATTTTGATTTTTTTTAATTTATTAAGACTTGCTCTATGGACAAGCATGTCGTCAATCTTGGAGTATGTTTGGTGTGAAGATGAGAAGAATGTCTATTAGGTCCAACTGGTCAAGTGTCAAGTTTAAATCTAGCATTTCTTTGTTAGTTTTTTGCCTCAATGATCAGTTTAATAATGTTGTCAGTGGGGTGCTGAAGTCTCCTACTATTATTGTGTGGCGGTCTAGGTCTTTTTGTAGGTCTAGAAATACTTGCTTTATGAATCTGAATGCTCCAGTATTGTTGGATATATATATATTTAAAGCAGTTAAGTCTTCTTATTGAATTCAATCTCATTATTATACAGTGTCTTTTTCTTTTTGATTGTTGTTGTTTACAGGCTATTTTATCTGTTTATATATTTTATCTGATAATAGTGGTCCCTGCACTCTTTTGTTTTCTGTTTGTATGGTAGATCTTTCTCCAACACTTTACTTTGAGCCTGTGGGTGTCCTTACATGTGAAATGGGTCACTTAAAGACAGCAGACAGATTAATCCTGTTTTTTTCACCCAACTTTCCACTTTGTGCCTTATAAGTGGAGCATTCAGACCATGTTATTCAGGGTCAGTACTGATACATGAGGCTTTGGTCCTATCATGAAGTTGTTAGCTGGTTGCTTTTTAGTTCCTATTATGTGGTTGCTTTGCAGGGTAGGGTCTGTGGGCTATTAACTAGTGTGTTTTTGCGGTAGCAAGTATCATTCATTTGAATTTATAGAACTCCCTTAGGATCTCTTGTAAGGATGTCTAGTGGTAACAAATTCTCTTAGCACTTGCTTGTCTGTAAAAGGTTTTATTTCTCATTCACTAATGAAATTTAGTTTGGTGAGTTATAAAATCCTTATTTGGAGTTTTTTTCTTTAAGAATGCTGAAAATAGGCCCCAATCTCCCCAACTTGTTAGGTTTCTCCTGAGAAGTCCACTGATAACCTAATGGTTCCCTAGGTACATGCTATGACATTTTTCTCCAGCTGCCTTTGAGATTTTATTTTCTTTACCATTGCCTTTGGATAATCTGGTGACTATATACTTGGTGATCTTTGTTTTGTATAGTATCTAACAGATGTTATCGGAATTTCCTATATCTGGACAGTTACCTCTTTAGCAAGATTGGGGAAATGTTCTCCAATTACTTCATTAAATATGTCTTCCACGTTGTTTACTTTTTCTCCTTCTCTCTCAAGAATGTCAGTAATCTACAGGTCTGGTCACTTTACATATCCTATATTTCTCACAGACTTCTTCACTTTTTAAAAAATTCTTCTTTCTTTATTTTTATCTGACTGGGTTAGTTAAACACTGGTCTTCAGGCTCTCAAACTCTCTTTTGCTTCTTCCAGTCTATTAATAAAGTTTAATGATTCCCATCTTTAAATGTTTTTTATTAATCAGAGAGATGTAACTTGAAAACACAATGACGACATTTCCCATTTTATTAGGACCTCACATTTACTGCTCATGGAAGAACTATGGAATAACACTTTATATCATCTTGAAAGTTACCAAGTACACAGGTATGACATGGCAATTCCTCTTCTGGGTGGGCTTGTGTTTGTGTGTGTGTGTGTGTGTGTGTGTGTGTATATATATATTTTTTTGCACATGTGCACCAAGATATATGTACTAAAATGTTTATAGAAGCATGGTTTACTTTTTAAAAAAACTAATCACTTAGACTAAAATTATTTATATGCCAATGTGGAAACAATTACTTTTTTACTTAATTGTATTATTAATGATGACATGACTTTTTGAGAGGGTTACATTTGTGACAATTCATCAGGAGTAGTCTTGGAATATTTTTATAGGAATGCCATAATTTCTGATATATTCGAAACTCACATTCTTAATTGAACACAAGATGTTTAGTTCCTTAAGAAATATGTAAAAATGGAGGAGGGATCCAAGATGCCAAATAGGAACAGCTCTGAGTGCAGTTCCCAGTGAGAAAAACTCAGGGTGAGTAAACACTGCATTTCTAAACAAGTTATTACTGCCCACAGACCAGGAGATTCCGGGCTGAAAAGCGCCACAAGTTTCCAGCACGGCTGTTTCAGCTGGCACAGCAGGTCTCCACACAAAAACTCACACAAATCTGCACAGCCACTACAACTGGCACCTGGAATGCCTGGGAGACAGAGACACCCATTCAACTGAAAAAAAAGGGGCTGAAACAGGGAGCCAGGTGATCTGGCTCGGCAGGTCCCACCCCCATAAAGAAAATGCTCTGGATTGAGAGTTTCACAGCAAGCACAGCTGGATCCGAGACAGTCTAGCTCTGTTGTGGAAAGGGCATCCGCCATTACCGAGGCAGTCTGCCATTACTGAGGCAGTTCTAACTATACCTCTGTAAACAAAACCACCAGGAAGTGCACACAGCAGCTTAGACAGATCAACAAGACAGAAAATTCACAACAATATCCAGGACTTGAACTCAGATCTAGACCAAGCAAACCTAATAGACATCTACAGAATTCTCCACCCCAAATCCACAGAATATACATTCTTCTCAGCACCACATCACACCTACTCTAAAACTGACCACATAATTGGAAGTAAATCACTCCTCAGTAAATGCAAAAGAACAGAAATCATAACAAACAGTCTCTCAGACCACAGTGCAATCAAATTAGAACTCAGGATTCAGAAACTAACTCAGAACCGTACAACTTCATGGAAACTGAACAAATGACTCTTGAATGTTGACTGGATAAACAATGAAATGAAGGCAAAAATAAAGATGTTCTTTGAAACCAACAAGAACGAAGACACAATGTACTAGAATCTCTGGGACACATTTAAAGCAGTGTGCAGAGGAAAATTTATAACAACAAATGCCCACATGAGAAGCAAGGAAAGGTCTAAAATCGATACCCTGTCATCAAAATTGAAAGAGCTAGAGGAGCAAGATCAAAAAAACTCAGAAGCTAGCAGAAGACAAGAAATAACTAAGATCGGAGCAGAACTGAAGGAGATTGAGACACAAAAACCCTTCAAAAAATCAATAAATCCAGGAGCTGGTTTTGTGAAAAGATCAACAAAATAGACAGACCACTAGCCAGATTAATAAAAAAGTAAAGAGAGAAGAATCAAACAGATGCAATAAAAATGATAAAAGGGATATCATCACCAATTCCACAGAAATACAAACTACCATCAGAGATTACCACAAACAACTCTATGCACACAAACCAGTAAACCTGGAAGAAATGGATAAATTCCTGGACACTTGCACCCTCCCAATCCTAAACCAGGAAGAAGTCAAAATCCTGAATAGACCAATAACAAGGGCTGAAGTTGAGGCAGCAATTAATAGCCCACCAACCAAAAACAAACCAGGTCCAGATGGGTTCACAGCCAAATTCTATCGGACATACAAAGAGGAGCTGGTACCACTCCTCTGAAACTATTCCAAACAATCCAAAAGAGGGAATCCTTCCCAAACCATTTTATGAGACCAACATTATCCTGATACCAAAACCCGGCAGAGACTCAACAAGAAAAGAAAACTTCAGGCCAATATCCATGATGAACATAGATGTAAAAATCTTCAATAAAATACTAGCAAACCAATTGCAACAGCACATCAAAAAGCTTATCCATCACGATAAGTAGGCTTCATCCCAGGGATACAAGGCTGGTTCAACATACGCAAGTCTATAAATATAATTCACCACATAAACAGAACCAAAGACAAAAACCACATGATTATTTCAATAGATGCAGAGAAGGCCTTTGACAAAATTCAACAGCCCTTTATGCTAAAAACTCTCAATAAACTAGGTATCGATGGAACGTATCTGAAAATAATAAAAGCTATTTATGACAAACCCACAGCCAATATCATACTGAATGTGCAAAAACTGGAAGCATCCCCTTTGAAATCTGGCACTAGACAAGGATGTCCTCTCTCACCACTCCTATTCAATATAGTATTGGAAGTTCTAGCCAGAGCAATCAGTTAAGAAAAAGAAATAAAGGGAATTCAGTTAGGAAAGGAGGAAGTCAAATTGTCTCTATTTGCAGACGACATGATTGTATATTTAGAAGACCCCATCATCTCAGTCCAAAATCTCCTGAAACCGATAAGCAACTTCAGCAAAGTCTCAGGATATAAAATCAATGTACAGATATCACAAGCATTCCTATACACCAATAACAGACCTAAAGAGAGCCAAATCAAGAACGAACTGCCATTCACAATTGCTACAAAGGAATAAAATACTTGGGAATACAACTAACAAAGGATGTAAAGGACCTCTTCAAGGAGAACTACAAACCACTGCTCAAGGAAATAAGAGAGGGCACAAACAGATGGAAAAACATTCCATGCTTATGGTTAGGAAGAATCAGTATCATGAAAATGGCCATACTGCCCAAAGTAATTTACAGATTCAATGCTATCCCCATCAAGCTACATATGACCCTCTTCCCAGAACTGGAAAAAAACACCTTAAACTTCATATGGAGAGAGAGAGATCCAAGACAGCCGATTAGCAGCAGCTCAGGATTGTGGCTCCCAGTGAAAGCCCAGAGAGCGAGTGGATGCCACACTTTCAGACGAATTTTTGTTGCCCACAGACCAGGAGATTCCCAGCGGAGGAGCCACACAGGTCACCAGCGCAACTTTTTTGGCCGGTATGGCTGTTTTGCCAGCGCCCCAGTGAACAATTCTCAGTGCGGAGTATACGGGATGGGGTGCCCTTTGAGTCGGGCTGAGCTGGTCCCATCCCCAAAAGGAGAACAGCAATTGGAAACGCTGAGGACTGACAGTTTCACAGGAAGCACAGCCGAACCCGGGAAGGTCCAGCTCTGTGGGGAAGGGGCGTCCAACAAAGGAAAACTAAGAAACAGAAAAAACTTCATCACCAGGCAGAGACAGATCCAAGATGGCCGATTAGCAGCAGTTCAGGATTGTAGCTCCCAGTGAAAGCGCAGAGAGTGAGTGGACGCCGCAATTTCAGACGAATTTTTGTTGCCCACAGACCGGGAAATTCCTGGCGGAGGAGCCACACGGGTCACCAGCGCAACTCTTTTGGCTCACACGGCTGTGTTGCCGGCACCCCGGAGTGGCACGGCGCTTCTCAGTGCGGGGTATGTGGGACTGGGTGCCCTTTGAGTCGGGCTCGGCTGGTCCCATCCCCACAAGGAGAACAGTAATTGGAAGTGCCGAGGACTGAGAGTTTCACAGTAAGCACAGCTGAACCTGGGAAGGCCTAGCTCTGTGGGGAAGGGGTGTCCGCCAAAGGAAAACTAAGAAACAGAAAAAACTTCATCACCAACAAGCCGGACGTCCACTCAGACCCAATCTGAAAGTCGGCAATTACAAAGACGACAGGTGGATAAATCCACAAAAATGGGAAGAAA
>CAUYLG010044171.1:0-42694 GCA_963573385.1 Cacajao melanocephalus | reverse complement strand
TGGAAACCATCATTCTCAGCAAACTGACACAAGAACAGAAAACCAAACACTGCATGTTCTCACTCATAAGTGGGTGTTGAACAATGAGAACACATGGACATAGAGAGGGGAACATCACACACCAGGGCCTGGGGGGTTGAGGGCTAGGGGAGGAATAGCAGAGGGTGAGGGATTGGGGAGGGATAGCATTAGGATAAATACCTAATGTAGATGATGGGGTGATGGATGCAGCAAACCACCACCATGGCATTTGTATAACTATATAGCAAACCTGCACGATCTGCACATATACCTCAGAACTTAAAGTATAATTAAAAAAAAAATGCCTCCTGCTGTGTTTTGATGTTTCTGGTCTCATGAAAAAGTAAAGAGGTTATTTTATTTCCAGGGCCTTATAAAGCCAGATGGCAGGAGCCTCAACTGTTCTTTAGACACTTCTGGTTTCCTCCACTGGCTAAAGCCAGATTTAGACTCACCTCATAGTAGGTAAAAAAAAAGTGTTACAAACATATGAAAATAGGAGCAGAATGGCATGGCCTGGACTGAGATGAAACAAATGGGACACTTGCATTGTCTGAAAAATTTAAAAGGGTGCCAAAAAACTTAGTAATTGATGTAAACAATTTTTTAGTGTAATATTTTTTAAAAAATGAATGCAAGAAATCAATGATGAACAAAATATCGAAATTTTGAACAAAGGCAAGATCAGCATTACTGAATATGTGTGTCTTTTACCTTAGCCTCTAAGATAGTTAGGCACAGCACTGTGGGATGGAATTCAAATATAGGAGTCATAGGAAAAAATTAGGTCAACAGTAAAAATCAGCAATTCCATCAGACTAATGTTTTTCAAGCTGAGAAAATTGTAAGAAGCTCTATCTGACAGCAAAAATAGTTACTGAGAAAAATTTATAAACAAACATCTTCCTAATTGTCTTAGCAAGCAAGATCAACATATGTACTCTTCCCAAAGCAAAAGGAGACAGTGGGGTAGGGAAAGCGAAATGTATTGGGTACTTGTAACTTTTCATGTGATCCTTTAAACTTCACAATAACTCCAGAATTATTTTTATTATCATTTGGCTGCTAAGAGGATGGAACTTGGAGAGTCATGCTCAAGCTAAATACTTATATGGCAATAGAGCTAGAATTTCACTCTAGAATTTGCTCTAAAATCTTTGTTTTATTTTTCCCCTCCACTCTATTTTGTGTGTGTATTGGCTTTTTTATTTGTAAAGTAGTAATAGCACTAGTTCTTACCATTTCTTTTTAGTGCATAATGGCAGTAAATGTTAAGCTACAAATACACAACAGAAATAAAAAGTTTATTTTTTAAATTCACTCATCTATTTCTTCAGTATCAGCAAGTCAACTATTTTATATATGAAATATTGCAGGGGGAGGGAATAAAGAACCTACCATCTGATTTTTTAAGTTTTACTGATTTGCAGGTTCTTGAACAGAGTAGTCTCAATTTTCCTTCTATATCATGTTGGAAACAAAATGTAGCTGGTTTATTTACAGGACACCCTGTCTTGAATTGATTATGAAGGCAGATAAGACATTATCTAGACAATTTTCCAAATTGTTGCTGCTGCTTTACTATTAAGAGATTTGGTCCACAGGTACAAACAAAGCATCATATCTTAGCAGTTTCCCTCACCATTTTTCATTCTGATTCTTCAGTTTACCAATACAATATAATTTCTGCAGTAGGGTGACTGTCAATGTTCCCTGGGATATCTCCTGAGTGAATAGCCAGACCTTACTCTAGACTTCATGGCAGCTGGAAATGAAATCCTTGTTTTAGATGATAAACACTAGCTTTTCTGACTTGGTGATAAGTTCATATACATGGCAGGATTCTGAGAAATGCTGCTGCAGTTAGATAATTTGCTTATATTTAAAGAACACATGACAGAGTATTTTGAAGTATAGTCTTTTATAATGAATATCTCTGGTAGGTAGTTTATTATTTATTAATCAAATGACTTAAAATTTCATGGTAAAAGCTTTAGTGCAAGAGAACGTCTAGCTTTGCCCAAATGATTAGTAATTGGTTGCTAATAGCTATTAACACCAGTTATGTGTATAATTATGTAAAATTATACTGATGGCCTCAGGTGAGTCACTGTTTGGGAATGGAGATATTCTTGAGCAAGCAGAAACAAACTCAGAGAGCTCAGGCAGATTCTTTTTAATACATTATCCCCTAACCCAAACTCTTTCAGTTGAAGAGTAGAATTCCTAAGGAGGTCTACCTTTTGAGGTTGTTTGGAAAGTATATCTTAATAAGAAGTAAAACAAACTTCTTAAGTGGTTAAAGCATGGGAATCAACATCAGATACCCTGGCTATACATTTTCACTTCTTTATTTTCAAGAACATCTATTGTGACTTTGGGCAGCAATTTTACCTCGGTGATCCTTGCTGACCTTACATAAAAAATACAGTTACAATATCTAATGAATCGTGTTGTTGACAGAACTAAAGAAAATCCTATATATGTGATGGGAAAAAATATTAACAAGGAAATGCTCAGAAATGTTGTCTCCCCACCTCAGTCTACCAGAGAGGATGCTTTTGTTGCTAACCCAGCTTTCAAGTCTTAGATTTCTTCTGTATAATCTGTCTCTGCCAGAGAAACCTTTTGTGATGCAGAATAATCCAAAAGAGAATGAACCTAAGACTCAGGAGGAAGATGGGAAGGACTTAGCAAATAAATGAAGTCAACAGATATTTTAAAAAAAATAGGAAAGGAAGGAGGGTGCAGAATGAGAGTCTGGAGAATGTGGGAATGCCAAGAGCTAAGGAAGTAACAAAAGCAGGTATCAGAAGCTTGTATTTGTTTTCTTTGAGGGACTGGAAAAAAGAACTGGGCTTCTTATTTTATTTTTGGCTGTTCTACTTTGAAGCAGTGCATATGACCTTACTAAGGAACCTATTTAGATGGTTTAAATTACATATGATTAGATGTGTAAAGTGATTATTAATTGAACATGGCTCATAGAAAATCCCCAATAAAATCTTTTATAGTAATAATAATAATAATAATATAATGATGATGATGATGATGGGTTATATCTGGAGTAAAATTCCAGCAAAAGCTTTATTTGAATAGGTATGTCCTATAAACATATCATTAGAGAGACTTGTATGATTGGAGCACTTAAAAAATAAATATTTTGTCATCCCGTTCTTATGTGGATCACCTCAGAAAATATATTTAATTAGAAAAACATATTGGAGGAGCTTTCCATTCCTCATGAGATAAAAACTAACATGAGCTACCAGCCTCTCCCTCAAAATCAACCCTGGAGAAATTAGAAAAATAAAGGAATGAGAGGCATTTTGGGAAACATGAGGCCATTATCATGCCTTTGTTTGTGGGTGTGTGTGTAGATGTGTGTGTGAGTGTGGATGTGTGTGTGAGTGTGTGTTGTGGAATGGTCTGTGGACTTAAGGCAATTGAGAAGCTAGACATTTAAGAGTCTATTTCTTGCCCTCTTCTCATAGATATTGCAGTGGCCATGTTGGTGTCGAGTGGTCAATATGAAAACAGCATAAAAAAACTGCTAGGATGAGGGTTGATGAAAACAATTCTTTAGTATTTACTACTTTAGTCCCTTTCCTCCAAATCTCATGGGTGGTAGATTAGAACTGTAATAAATACGTCTTTACGATATTCTTTATTTTTCGTAAAAAATTTAAAGGTGATCTCCTGACTGACAGAGTTGCCTTTGAGATTGGCAGAGAGAGGCACATACAAAGTCATTCTGTATTGTCTCGGGCCTGTTTCTTGCCCTCAGTTAGGATATGGACCAAGGCCAAATCTTTGACCTGTGACATTATACATTATCACCGAGCTGGCACCCCACACCAATATGACTAGACACCTCAAGTTTACGAATGCTTTACAGAAAAAGAAAACTTTCAACATATGGCCATTTAAAATAAATACAACAAATATAATTTTAAAAGGGTATAAAGTATAGTTTTATACTTTAGTAAGTAGAAGTATTTTAGTATCAAGTACTTAGTATCTAAAATAAAGTGTTCAATAGATGATATAATTACCAGAAAGAACATCACTGAAACGTGGATTGGTAAGGTGAAAGATAATGATGAAAGAATTATTTTAGAAGGTAGCAGGACATAATAAAAATCAGATATAGTATTAAAGGTAGGAATTGCTGCAGTAAAAGTGCCAACGACTATGTTCCAGAGGAGTCAAAAATGGAGGATTGGTGTCAGTGAATTTGCTTACGACTAGTAAAACATGGCAGAAGTGGAACTTCTTGTATCTTCTGCTGCTAAGTCAACAGAAGTCTCGCAGGTTCTATCTTGATCTCCTTGAATGCCTGCACTCTAGATGTTCCCTCTCCAAAACCATCACCATCTGAGGGAGATACTCGAACTTCATTCAGGAGCTCTGGTCAGTCGTTCTAGTTGATCTCAACCTTTCAGCAGTCTTGTTGAGGTAGCCGACTTATGAGTGAAGAAGACATCTCGAAAGCAGATCTCTCAGTCACAGATCTGTCAGCCTCCAGCTGTTAGTCACTGTCAGCTGATCCCATCAACCCAGTTACTCCAGACATTATGAAGTAGAGAAGAGCTGTCTTCACTGTACCCCTCTTGAATTCCTAGCATATAGAATCTATGAGCATAAAATTCTGAATTGGTTGCCTTTGTTTTTGCCACTATGTTTTAGGATTATTTATTATGCTATAGGTAACTGGAACATTTAATGTGTTCTTTATCAAGAGGTACTTTTTACCGTAATGTTAAGAAACTCAAGTAGGCCCACTTTATGTCTTCCATATGTATTCATTCATTCACTTGTTCTTCAAACATCTGTTAATCATTCATCATTTGTTGAGAACTATTCAAAGTGCTGAGGATACAATGGCTTGTAAGATGGACACAGTGGCTGAACTCACACAAATTATAGCTTTTTCTGAATTCTTGGAAGAACAGAACTTGTACTCAAGCTAAAGCCATACATCCAGGCACAAAGACACAGCATTTATAGTTAAGACAGCATTGCGTGCCATGTAGTCATAGATCAAGTACATTAAATAATGAATAAATAAAATATATGAATATTGAAATGACTATGTACTAAAGCTTCCGTGAATATACACACACAAATATATTGCCTTCTTAAATATGTGTATCATTTACAATGAGTTAAATGTTTTATTTGAATAACAAAGGCTTTGATCAAGAGTAAACGATCCTATCTAGAATGCTACTAATGAAGATGATTTTTATTCCTAAAACAACATGATCAAGATCAACCGTGAAGAACTCTGGAAGAAAATTCTATAAAGCTACTGAGATTCAAAGCATTCTGGAACTGACATTAACCTTTGAGCTTGCTGACTCCAACCCCCTTATTTTACAGCTGGAGCAACTGAGCTCCAGCAGGCAGTGAACCAGATGGGTCATGGTATCAGCGGTGGTGCAGAGCAAGCTAAACTCTGAGAGGTCAGCTGAGGTCCTGTGTAACCCAGAGGGATCCTGGCATGAATTTCAAATCCTCTCCTCAATTCTGGCATCAGTTCTGGTATCCATATGTCTGTGCATACATAGAAGCTGAGGCAGAGAAACTCGTGAGAATTGCCAAGGCCCTAGAATCCTGAAAACAGTAGCTAATATCCTGTTACCATGACAACCCACTCAGGAAAGAGCCTAGGTGCCAGACTTAGATTTTTTTTCCCCCAGGTCCCAGAGGAGTACCAGAGTGAGTTGATAACTCTTTTACTGCTACCTGGAGAGAAGCCTCTCCTGCCCTGTGTATTTTCCAATGGCAGATCAACACTCCAGGGATGGTAACTGATATAACTGTGGCTGGTTTCATTTCCTTTAGAGACAAAGGTCTCTGATGCATATTGTGCCATGAAAAGTAAGGGACTTATACAAGCTAACATATCTATGAAAACATGTGATTTCTTTAGTCCCAACTACCTCCGCATTTATGAGGCTCCCTGCTTTATTTTTCCCTACTTGTTTTTCACCAGAGCATCTCCTCCTTCCTGCAGAGGAAATGTTTGTGCCATTCGAATGGTTGGACGATGAGTCAGAGATTAAATAGGAGGGACTTTTCTGAATGATGCCGAGCAAGGTCTTAATGAAAAGGAAGGAAGAAATTCTGGTGAAGGGGAGCAAGGTTGGGTTGTTTAGAGCTATGCAAAATGCTAGCCTCTCCCTAGGTAACCACTCACCTTCTGGCAGGAAATCATCATCCAAATTTAGGATACGTAAGATGCATAGGATCTGGAAATTCTCGGAACTGCATCATGATGCCTCCAGAACCTGCGTACCTGAATGTTGGAACAAGATAATGATCATCAACACTCACTTGCTTCCTATGTGTCAGACACTATTTTAAGAATTTTTATATTCTAACTTACTAAATCATAACAATAATTTAATAAAACTGGTATTAGAGAAGTAAAGTGTCTTTCCCATGGACACCCAGCTAAATCAGTGGCAGTGCCAGCATATGAATTCAGGAAACCTACACTCTTACCCACCATGCCACCCCACCTCTACTGATATATGACTGTCTATCTGGCTACTGCTAGATGGCATCATATGCCTTCATCATGATTTGTTGAATAGGCCATTACTGTCACATTCTACTTTATCCAAAATGCCTTTGGCCATTATCTCCTTCTCAGAGTATTCTACGCTGCTGCCTCAGTTAAGATACTAATTCTTTTTTTTTCCTTGAGACGCAGCCTTTCTCTGTCACCCAGGCTAAAGTACAGTGGCACAATCTTAGCTTATTGCAGCCTCTGCCTCCCAGATTCAAGTGATTCTCCTGCCTCAGCCTACCTCCTTAATCCCAGCCTAAATAGCTGGGATTACAGGAGCATGGCACCAGGCCTGGCTAAGTTTTGTATTTTTAGTAGAGACAGGATTTCACCATGTTGGCAAGCCTGGTCTTGAACTCCTGACCTCAAGTGATTATCGCTTATTGGACTCCCAAAATTCTGGGATTACAGGTGGGAGCTACTGCACACGGCCGTAATTCTTTCTTGACTGGGAAATTCGGCATCCACATGTTGTTATCTTTCTGTTTACTTTATTGGTTTTGTTCAATCCATTCTCCACATTGCAGCCTGAGTGATTCTTCTAAAATGTATCTCAGACATTTTTCACTCTTATTCTCAAACCCTGCAATTATTTTTTTTTTCTTCCCCCACTTCTCAAATCTTTAGCAGGCTATTCTTGCGTGTTAAGTACACTGCTGCCACAGTTACGTTCTTCTCTGTCGTAATTGTCTATTTGGTGTAGCTTAATTGTGACCTAATCCAAGACAGAGCTTATGATTTTATCATTTTCTTCACTCTCTAAAACACTTTTTTTTGCATATGGTAGATGTGAAATAAGATAAATAAGGTTGAGTTAATAGTTATTGAATTAAGATGAAGAGTTAGGCCTAGGTCTCCATATTAAAAAGTTGCCATGATATACTTCTATTGTATCTTACCCTATGTGTGAAATTCCCATTATAAAGCATGTATTCATCTCACAGAAAAATTAAAGAATGTGCATCTGACAGACACGATTAGTATATTACTCTGGAGAAAAAATTTTCTGAATCACAAAACAAATTGCTTTCAGTCTCAATCCAGAAATCATTGTCAGAAGCATGTTTTGTTTTAGAAAATTAATATCTGCCTTTTCTTTAAGTACCCAAAGCCATGTAAATTCTACTGAGTGAACATTGCTCTAATCGTGTTTAATGCACATGATCCACTAACGTCATATTTCATAATACACCTTGTTAGAGAACATTGTTTTATAGTCTCAGCCATTATCAGCCATATTGGTCGATCATACACAGTGTTGAGAACCATGTAATAGAAAGTTTAGTGCAGAATGCACAGGAAATGCCTCAGTGTTCTGAGGAGAACTTCCTCAGTTCATTCGATGGTACTTTCTTCTATCCAGCCCTGTAATCTACCAATCTTGGGTTTGTCGTCCTCTCCCTCAGCTTCCACATTCAATAGCTTAAGTAGCTGTCGAATCCGTCCCCTCCTCCTCTCTACTTCTACTACTTCTGCCCGAGGCTTTGTCATCTCCTAGTGGAAACTGGAATATCTTTCTCATTAGTTTACCTGTTGCATTCCTTACTTCTTCAAAATGACTTCATAGTATTTTATCAAGAAAGCAAAGCTTATCATGTCATTTTCTTATTTAAAACTATCTGGACACTGTTCATAATCCAAGTTTTGCAGACTGGTATTTAAAATCTCTTACTATTTGGCTAACAGTTAAATTTACTGGGTGGCAGGCACAATTCTAAGTGTGTTAGTCCTCTTAGAGGCTTCTAAGAGCCTCCATGTCTCCCCAGGAGACACTCTTATGAGGAAATTGCTATTTGATGACTGCCTTCCTTTCAGCTTCAAAAACTTTGCATTCTCACTACATGTTGTATATATGTGAGGTACCTTGTACTTCAAGAGATTTTGTGCATATTATTTTCTCTGCTTGATATGACTTCCATTTCCTTCCCATCTCATTGTCTTAACTGGTTGTTCATCCTTTAAAACTAGTTACAGGCATATCAAAAATTACAGGCTCCAGAAAAGCCTGTTTTAGCCTCATCCATGAAGCCAGGCAAGGAGCCCATGTTCTATGTTTTTATAACACCTTGTATAAAATCTGAACACGATATTTCCCGTGAAGAACTGCTATTGTCTTTTTATGGACATATAATTGGTCTAAGTCCCCAAGGACAGAGGCTATGTTATTCCATATCGATCTTTGAATCCTACTTACTTCTAGTAGATGGTCAATAAGTACCTATTGAATAGAATAAGTACTTCCCTGCATATTCATGTACAGTAATATTTGTATATTCTTTTATGACCAACCATTAGTATGAGTGACCATTAGGATTACAAAATGGGCTTTACTACATTTCTAATGTTTTCTTTCCCATCCTGAGTCTCAATATGCTTTATATATCAAATATATTTTATAATTGTTACAGTAAATATTCAGAAAACAATGAGACATTTATGATAATATATTACATTATGAGTACCACTTCAGGTAGAAAAGAGAAAGAGAAGAAACCAGAATTATTGTGGGGAAAAGAGAAAGTTGAGATCTTTGATGAATTATTCCAAGACAGGAAAATTAAAGAAGGGTGAAGACAATGGACTCACTCAGGCAACTGACATCTTAGAGAGTTTCATATTTCTGATAAAGTTATGATGTTACATATAGGTATACTACAGAAACAACAAGGGAAGAAAGAATAATAAACCAGGGAAAAATGAGAGAAAATCAGATATAATATGAGCACAGGTGATAGCTAAAAACATACAAGCAGTGATCTAATTGAGGGACAGAGTTTTAAGAAAGAAACTAAAGGGCCCTAAATAATGCCTGGCTAGTGAGCCTGCTAGAAAGGGGTTCAGTAAAGGAAAAGTGTTTATTTGTTGGCAAAAGCTCCAGGGACAAGTCAGCTCTTTATTGAGTTTGAACATAAGGAGAAGTACCCAAGAATGTAAGGCTTTCATCACATTTGTTTCATCTGTCACTTTATTTACTTTCTCTTGAGAATTTAAATGGAGAGAGATCTGAGCGAATTCGAAATTTGTTATTTTATAATGTTAAGTCCAAAGCTTCTAAATAGTTTGAGAAATCATAAGGTCTGTTAGAGATTTATTTAGCACATTTTAAAATGTGCCTGTTTCTTACATTTAAAGTCCCCCTTCTGTTTTCTACACTTTACCAGCTACATTTGACCTTCAAATAGAAAAAGAAAATTATGACTTGAACTAACAGTGGTTAAGAGATTTCTACATGACAAGAAATAATACTGGACCTTTTATATAGATGACCTTATCTAGTACCCGAACTTTATCGGTGAGGACTTATTTAATCAGCAAACTGTGTATTGCGCACCTATTATGGGCAGACACTGTCTTTAGCTCCTGAGAATACGCAATGAGCAAAAGATTCCAATTCTTGACCATATGGAGCTTATGTTCTTATGGGGGAAAATAGACCATAAACAAAATAAATTAGTGTAATAATATATAGTATATTAGAATATTGGCAAAAATAATGAGGGGAAGTGGGATTGAAAGTTCTTGGGGCGATGTTTCATTTCAAGTAAAATGGTCAGAGAAAGTCTCACTGACAAGATGACTTTATTAGAGGATGTATGTGGAAGAAAATTCGCAGCAGATGGAACAGCAAGAACAAATGCTCCTTTAATTTAGGCTTTGAAAAGCAGTATGGAAGCCGATGCGTCTGCAGTGTGATCTATATTATCTAATGTAGGGAGAGTAGTAAGAAATAAAATTGGAGACAAAAAAGAGGGAGAGAAGGTGAGCCAGGGACATGAGAAGGATTGTGAGGAGACGTAGAGGGCTTAGAAGAAATTGCTCCTTTTCCCTGAGTGAGACAGGAAGGTTTTGGCAGGTTCTGAGCAGAGATATGACCTGATTTGAGCAATATTATAGCAGGATCAGCCCAGAAAACAAGTGGTACCCAAGGAAGAAGCAAGCAGGAGTTGGAAGAAGTGATATTATTTCTGGAACAAAACGTGTTGGTTGTGATGTGAATATGAACTTCCTGCTAATAGAAATGTAATTTGGAGGCCAGTGTGCTTGTAATACCCTATGCCCCAGCACCACCAATTACAATGGCCTCCACTTGTTGCAAATAGACCATTGCACACTAAATTCTCTTTTATTCTTTTTTCATTAGGCAACTGCAATAAAATTACTTCCATTGCCTCTGTTACATTTTTTAATAATGTCAAACCAATGTCTTACATTATTAAATAACTTAAAATACGAAAGTTTCATTCTGTGGACAGATCTTCAATTGCTATTTATTACTGCCAAGGAAAGTACATCATTATTACTCGTAATGCAATATAGTTATAAGCCTGAGGTGACTGTGGTCAAGTTGACATTAAAATGTGCCCTGCTAATGTCAGTCAGATTTGCTTACTGATATGTTAATAGTTAAATATTGTTACTGTGAATATTCACTTGGCATCAAAATAATCACAAATGCCAATCAAACACAGTTACTGAAGTTATGAGTTAATCTCTGCTAATTAATTGGCCAAACAGATGATCCAGGATATGCCTTTATGTCTTTGTAGATTAAATTACATAAATAATACCAAATTAAATAGTAATAATCTCATTTAATAATATAGTAAATATCTTATTGGTCCTTTTAATAATTAAAAAAATGAAAATGATCATTGCATTTTTACCTCTCAGAAAGAGGTTGATATATGTGTTGTCTATTACTACAATGATGCTATGTAACAAATTACCTTCCAACTCAATAGTTTGAAGTAGCCCCCCTGCATTCCTGGAGCTGTTGCAGCTATGAATCTACTGAGGAAGGCAAGATTTAGCAAGGTTGACTCTTCTTTGAATTGCAGGCCTTTGAGTTAGATAGGGGATAAAGACACTGTTCCACGTGCCTTTATCTTCCTTGAACCATGAGATAGGGCACATTCTTCTTAGAGCAATGGCAGAGGTGCAGGAGAGCCTGGACAACCTAAAAAGTACATTTCTAGCAGGCATGTGCCATGCTGGCTATATTTACTTGTAAGACCTGATTGTTAAATTTGCAGCATTTTCTGAGGTGGTTATTAAATACAGCCATTATTAAAATTTAAATTATGTAAAGGTATAGTTAAATACATTATATTAAAAAAGAAAATAATAAACATTAAAAACTCGCCACTTTCTAATTATTTTTCTACATTAATCTAGGATCTTGAGGTCATTTGCATCTAGTATGTCTATACAGTAGAGATATTATAACATGATAGGTTACTGGGCATCTTTTCATCTCCACATTCACTAATGTCTCATTGGTAAAATGAAGTTGGCCATGGTGAAAGTATTTATACCATGAATATCATCAAATGTGAGAGGTCAGGAACTTCCTCATCCTGTTTAACAGATTCTCAAACCAAGCTCTTTAATAATTGGAGAGCCAGTTGTTACGCTTTTTTTTTTTTTTAGGTGGGGTTTTGCCTTTGTTTCCCAGGTTAGAGTAAAATGGCGTGATCCTGGCTCACTGCAACCTCCACTTCCCAGGTTCAAGTAAGTCTCCTGCCTCAGACTCCTGAGTAGCTGGGATTACAGGCACCTGCTATCACACCCAGTTAATTTTTTGTATTTTTAGTAGAGACGGGTTTCACCATATCAACCAGGTTGGTCTTGAACTCCTGATCTCAGGTGATCCGCCTGCCTCTGCCTCCCAAAGTGCTGGGATTACAGGCATGAGACACCGTGCTTGGCAGTTGTTACACATTTTTGGGCACATCATTCATTTTGAGCCTTTGCTCACATCAGTTTTCCAAATATCCTATTGATCAAAATCAAGCAGTGATGAAGTACACTCTACCTTTAAGGAAAGACACTGCAATATTACAAAACAAGCTGAATCCATAGGGAGGGCTGAAGAATTGAAGCTAATAACTCAATCTACTATAGTTGGGAAAAGATACAAAAGGTATGTAAATAGGGAAATTAGTGTTTTATATATGTGAATGAATGAGTGTACATTACTTTGATTTTTCTCAAAAGCAACAATTTTTTCCTCATTGTTTCCAGCATTTCTCAAAGGAAAACAAATGACAATTTGAATTACAAAATAGATTATTATCTATTTATATTTATAATGTGTTCATTAATTATGATGGTAGACAACTCAAATAGGCTAGCACAAGTTTCTTGGTCATAATTCCTAAGCCCTCACAAGCACAATTTATAGTAAAAATTTATTCCATTTTGAATTTATCATATTGTCCCCAATCCATGATTTTTTCAAGGTACTAAAAAGCTGACATGAACTGTATGAGAGAATATTCAAGTTTAGCATTAACAGTGTTGGTTAATAGTCTTATTTTCCTTAGGTGTAGATTTGTCTGTGCACTCCCAGCTGCACTTAAAATGTTTTCTGAACAAAGGGAGGAGGAAGACATCTTAAAGATTGCAGTGGAAGTCAAGGAAAACCATAATTTACATTTCAGAATATAAATGCACCAGGGAGGCCTTCTTCCCTTGCTGTCTGGAACTTTGATTGGCATTTCAATAGAATTCTACCAAATTGGAAGGTGGTCCCAGGAAACCCATCCTTGTGGTTACCAATGACTGTAATTCCAGGCATCTGATCTGAGCAAGTAATATTTACGAGAACAGGACATTTACAAAGTCAACTATGAAAGCCAATGAGAGCCAGAAAACTCACATAAGGAGGAGAATAAGGACATGGGTAGTAAGGATTTGTGGGTGCCTCCTTCTGGAAAACAGATGTATTTCTAGTTCAAGTTAATTCTGCTTTTCTAATTGTTGATAAAGTGGCAAAGAGCAATTATTTGTGTGTGTGTGTGTGTGTGTGTATCATATATTGTTCACTCTCACTCAAAAACCTATCTTCTCCAGAAAGGGTTATGTACTATAATCTTTTAAAATTTAAAGCACTACAAAAATTGGATCATTTTGGATATAATCTTTCTAGAATTCTTGAGTATAAAATTTTATTTTGGATGTTAAATTGCAAAATCTGGCCTCCTTTCTTAAAATCAGGGGAAAAAAAGGAAAAAGAAATTGAGGTACCTCAAAGTAATTATGAACTTCTCTCTCTCTAAATATAACAATGTTCTAAATCACCTGTTTTCTCTTTTCTCCAATTTTCAAAGCTTGTAGCTGGAAAATGATAATCATACTTTATCTGTTCAATTAGCTTACAACCTTTCCATCCAATCAAACTTCCATTCTGGTGTAGAACTCTCCTTTCTTCTTTCTTACCTTTCTTTTTTTCTCTCTATATCCTTCTTTCCTTCCCTCCCTCCATCCCTCCCTTCTTCTCTCCCTTCCTCCCTCCCTCCCTCCCTGTTTCCGTCCCTCTTTCCCTTCCCCCTTCCTGCCTTCCTCCCTCCCTCCTTTCCTTCCTTCCTTCCTTCCCTCCCTCTTATTTTTTCTTCCCCCTTTCCTTCTGTTTGGTTCTTAATCATTTTTATGAAGATAAGGCAATGTGTAGTTTTATAAATGTGAATATATACAGGAAGATATAAGAAATTACAAGAATATAGCTGCTGATATAAGAGAAGTCCAGTGTACATGGTGAGAAAAAGAAATCTAACATTTCCCCCCAAGAGACTAGCCAATTGTATTAATAGACAAATATATTAGAATCTTTTCTGATCTCAATAATTTAAAGTGCAAAATTTATCACATAGATCATTTCCAGTTATTTATAAGTTTTTCTCCATTGGACTTCTAACATTTACTTATTTTTTTCATGCCAATATTACATAGGACTAATTATTATAGCTTTAGTATAATTCCTTTTTTTCCTTGCAGGTACAAATATTCTATCATTGTAATATTCTAAACATTTTCTTGAGTTTTCCTTTACTTTTTTGCCAGATAAATGTTATAGCATCCATGCCAACAATCTTTAAACGTTCTTTTAGGATTTAAATCATAATTAATTTGGCAGAATTGATAGCTTTATAATTTTACATTTTACCAGCTCATAATGTATATGTAAAGTTTCACATCAATCTTATTTTATGCCCCTTCCGTAAAGTTTCACAGTTATTTTCTCTTGCAGCTTTCATCAAATTATGGAGTTTCTCTTCTATTCCCACAGTAAAAACTAACTTTCCAAATGAAGATTTTTAAAAACCACCAATTGCATTCTTATCAGCATCTCAGATGATCATACCCTCACTTTTTCTAAAAACAATTTACTTTGTCATTGTAGGGAATTACATTAGGGCTGTGATTCTTACTCAGAATTTCTGCTGGAGCTATTACAAAAGAGAAATTCTCATTCTGCTAGAGTTGCTAAACTAATAGGATAGTGATCCAGAAATGCTACCTACCATTTGCCAACATACCAAAGACGATATTTGAGGGAAAAGACCACACAATATAAACCATAATTTAAAGCTGAAGAGACAAAGATTGAGGACATAATTTGTAGAACTTGAACTAATTCATGCCTAAACGTAGTCTACCTATTGGACTTCTTAATAGGATGAATCAAAAATCTCCTTTTATTATTTTACCTGGTGGCCAACTGTTACTGAAAGAGACATGCATATAATATTTTGTGTTCAACTTTTAGATTTTTAAAAAATAATCATTATAAAGATAAAACAGGAGCAGATAATCTCCATTTTACAAGAGCATAGACACAAAACTCATACAGATGATTTACACTGAAACGAATGCAGTTTGCCTAGTAATATTTTTCTGGTTACTTCTACATTTTATGTCACTGGGGATGACCTTTTAAACTTTCAATGAATATGTACTTGAGATTCTACTTTTCATGTCTGTTTATTAATTTTTGCATCATAGTCAGTGGTATGACCTCCGTGATTGCTGCTCTTTGTAATACGTAGTTTTTTTCTGCAGCTTTACATGATATCATATAAAATGTCTTTAATTTCTTAAGCACATTGGTAAGAATTACATGCCATATTTATTGGATTTACAGATTCTTTCCTTTCTTCATCCCTTCTTTGTTCCTTCCACACTTACTATAAAATAATACTTTAAAAAGTTCAAATTGTCTCTACCTTTGCTTGATATTTTCTTTGCTTACCTGCCAACTTCTGAGAGAAGGATGTGAAATGTCTCTATTTTTATTATTACAGTTTTTGTTTTTCAATATAAAATATATGTTGCTAGGAACTTGAATATTAAGATGAAATATTTGTCATTGTGTCTTTTATCCTATTACCTCAAATCAATTTTTTTCTAATGTTAACATTGCCTCAGTGTTTTCTGTTTAGCATTTCCTTGGTATAATGTGTGTGCGTGTATTGTGTTATAAAATCATGCCTGAGTACAAGATCCATTAAAATGCAAAAGAGAGAAACTAGTTTTAATGAAACAATATGAAAAATTCACTAACATAATGTCAGATTCTTTATTACAGCAAACATTTTTAATATGACCACTTCTTCTTTTCTTTTTTTCCCGTTTTATTTTTTTAAAGATATCACTTTGTTGCCTAGGATAGAGTGCAGTAGGCTAATCACAACTCACGGCAAACTCAAACTCCTTGGCTAAGTAATCCTCCCACCTCAGCCTCCTGAATAGCTGTGGCAACAGGGCACAGCATCACACCTAGCTACAAAATAACCACTTTTGAAAATTTGGTAGAGTATCATAAAAGAATATTCGTATTTACCTAAGAAGGCTGAAAATCCCCCTCCTTTTTCCAACTAATCCATGCGTGCAATGAGGTGAATGATAAGTCTCCCCAAACGTACACATTGAAATCTTAACCCCCAATGTGATGGTATCTGGAATTCAGGGCATTTAGGAGGTGATTGGATAATGAGAATGAAGCCCTCAGAAATGGTATTAGTGACTTATAAAAGAGACCCCAGAGAGCTCCCTTGCCCCTGCCACCATGAGAGTTAACTGTAAGGAGATGGCAATATATGAGGAAGTAGGACCTTAGCAGACAACTGACTAACTGATGCCTTGATCTTGGATTTTCCAGTTTCCAGAATAATTAAAAATAAATTTCTCTTGTTTACAAGGCACTCAGTCTATGGAATTTCATCATAGCTGCCTAAACAAACTAAGACAATGTGTGAGGCTAATTTTTTTCAGCTTACTTCAACCAAAATCGTGACATAACAGATAGAATACAAAAGCAGATAATAAAAAACAAGTTATGTTTTATTAAATGAGAAATTAGAGAATTTGCAAAGGGCAAAATAAACTCTCTTCTCACTAAATTCATTCGGTTTGGAGAAATATAGTTTTTCATGTGTAATTTCTGTTAAAATGTAATGGATTTATTAAAACTATTTTAACTTAATTGTTAAATAAATTTCCAAAATTGTTCACTTTTAATTTTGAATTCATAAAATATTAATAGATATAACCCATATGAACAAAAGACCTTTGCGGTTCTTACTAATTTTTAAATGTATACAAGGATTCTGAGAACAAAAATTTGAAAACCTTTGTTTTGGTGAAGTTTCCTTTATTTTATATATTTATTCTGTATATTTTCTTCCAGTTTATGATATATGTTTCTATTTCCCAAATGCTATGAATAAACCAATTTTTAAAAATTAATGAAGTCTAAGAAACATATATATATTTTTTTGATTAGTTCTTTATCTTTTCCCGGAAATTTTTCCTATCCCTTGGATTATTCTGCTCTGTTTAACCTAGAAGCTCTATAGTTTTAGTTTTCATGCTTAAGTCATGATCTATCCGAAATTCAGTGTTGTATATTATGTGAAGGAGTTAAAGTTCATTTTGACTACATGGTTATGCAATACACAGTTGTTCTAGCACCATTTGTTTAAAGGACTGTTGAATCCATTAAATTTCCTTGGCGTCTTTGAAAAAACAATCAGGTGGATACTGATTTATAATATTGTAAATACAGTATTATAAATATTAAAATAGTGTAGTTTTATTGTAAATATTGAAATGTCGATATCTATCAAATATCATATTGAAATTAGATTTGGGGTTGCTATGAATCTATCCATCAGTTTGGCAGTTTAACAATATTGAGTCACATTTTGTATATGGTAAAAGGTAACAATCCAGTTTCAATCTTTTGCACATGGTTAGCCGTTATCTCAGCACCGTGCATTAAATAGGGAATTATTTCCCCATTGCTTTTTATTGTTGACCTCGTCAAAGATCAGGCAGTTGTAGGTGAATGGATTTATTTCTGGATTCCCTATCCCGTTCCATTGGTCCATGTGTCTGTTTTGTAAGGTACCATGCTTACTGTGACCTTGCAGTATTGTTTAAAGTCAGTTAGTGTGGTTCCCTCCAGCTTTGTTCTTTTGCTTAGAAGTGCTTTGGTGATTTCAGCTCTTTTTTGTTTCCATATGAACTTTTAAACAGTTTTTCTAAAGTTTGTGAAAAATGATGTTGGTAGCTTGGTAGGAATAGTATTGAATCTGCAAACTGCTTTGGGCAGTATGGCTATTTTAACAATATTGATTCTTCCTATCGATGAGAATGGAATGTTTTTTTGTTTGTTTGTGATTTCTCTGATTTCTTTCAGCAGTGCTGTGTAATTCTCATTGTAAGGATTTTTCATCTCCTTAGGTAGCTGTAATCCTTGGTATTTTGTTCTTTTTGTGGCTCTTTTGAATGGAATTGCATTCTTGATTTCGTTCTCAGTTCGCATGTCATTGGTGTATAGAAATGCTACTGATTTTTGTACATCAATTTTGTATCCTGAAACTTTACTGAAGTAGTTTATCAGTTCTAGGATCCTTTTTGGTGGAGCCTATGGAAAAGTCTACCTATAGAACCATGTCATCTGCAAAGAGAGAGTTTAACTTCGTCATTTCATATTTGGATGCCTTTATTTCTTTCTCTTGCTGATGTTCTGGCTAGGACTTTTAGTACTATCTTGCATAAGATTGGTAATAGTGTGCATCTTTGTCTTGTTCTAGTTCTCAAGGGGAGTGCTCCAGCTTTTGCCCATTCATTGTGATGATGTTGGCTATAGGTTTGTTTTAGATGGCTCTTCTTATTTTGAGGTATGTTCCTTTGATGACTAATTTGTTTAGAGTTTTTAACAGAAAGCGATGTTGAATTTTATTGAAAGCCTTTCATGCATCTGTTAGGTTGATTGTATGGTTTTTGTTTTTAATTATCTTTATGTAGTGAATCATTTATTGATTTGCATATGTTAAAACAGCCTTGCATCCCAGGAATAAAGCCTATTTGATCATGAGGAATTAAGTTTTTGATGCACTGCTGAAATTTATTTGCGAGTATTTTGTTGAGAATTTTTGTGTCTGTGTTCATCAGGGATATTGGCTTGATGTTTTCTTTTCTTTGTTGTGTCTGCTACATTTTGTTATCAGAATGATGCTGATTTGTAGAATGAATTAGGGAGGAGTGCCTACTCCTCAATTCTTTGGAATAATTTCAGTAAGATTGGTGCTAGCTCTTTGTACATCTGATGGAATTTGGCTGTGAATTCATATGATTCTGCGCTCTTTTTGGTTGGCAGGCTTATTGCTACTGATTCAATTTTGGAATTATTATCCATTCAGTATTTCAATTTCTTCTTGGTTCAATTTTGGGAATCTTTCCGTTCCCAGACATTTGTCAATTTCTTCTAGGTTTTCTACTCTGTATACATAGAGGCATGCATAGTAATCTCTGAGGATTTTTTTGTATTTCTGTGGGGTTCATTGTAATGTTTTCTTTGTCATTTCTGGTTGTATTTATTTGGATTTTCTATCTTTTTTTTTAAATCAATCTAGCTAGCAGTCTACCAATTTGTTCATTCTTTCAATTAACCAATTTTGGATTTGTTGATCTTTTTTATGGATGTTCGTGTCTCAATTTCATTCAGTTCAGCTCTGATTTGTGGTTGTTACTTTTCTCCTGTTAGCTTTGGGGTTAGTTGGCTCTTATTTTGTTAGTTCTTTTAGGTGTGACATTAGGTTGTTAATTTGAGATCTTTAAAACTTTTGGATACAGGTGCTTATTGCTTTAAACTTTTCTCTTAATATGCTTTAGCTCTGTTCCAAATATTATGGTATGTTTTATGTGCTTTCCTTAGTTTCCAATAATTTTTTGATTCCTTCCTTTATTTCCTTCTTTACCTCAAAGTCATTCAGAAACAGGTTGTTTAACCTGTAAATAGTTGTATGGTTTTGAGAGATCTTCTTGGTATTGATTTATATTTTTATTGTGTTATGGTCCAAGAGTGTGGTTGGTATGATTTGGATTTTTGAATTTGTTCAGACTTGATTTGTGGCTGAGCATGTATTCAATTTTAGAGTATTTGCCATTTGCAGATGAGAATAATGTATTTTCTGTTTTTTATTGGGTGGAGTGTTCTCCTAAATATCTATTAGGTCCAATTTATCAAGTGTTGAGTATAAGTGCAGTATATCTTTGTTAGATTTCTGCCTCAATGACCTATCTAACATTGTCAGTGGGTTGTTGAAGTCTCCCACTATTATTGTGTGGTTATCTAAATCTCTTCCTAGATCTCTAATAACTTGTTTTGTGAATCTGGGTGCTCCAACATTGGATGCATATGTGTTTAAAATAGTTAAGTCTTCTTGTTGAATTGAATCCTTTATCATTATATAATGTACTCTTTTTTTTATTATGGTTGGTTAAAGTCTGTTTTATCTAATGTAAAAATAGCAACCCCTGCTCCTTTTTATTTTCCATTTGCCTGATAGATCTTTCTTCATCCTTTGTTTTGAGTCTATGGTTGTCATTACATGTGGTATGACTCTCCTGAAGATAGTAGTTGGATCGTGCTTCTTTATTCAACTTGCCACTCTATGCCTATTAAGTGGATCATTTAGCACATTTACATTGAAGGTAATTATTGATATGTGAATATTTAATACTGTTACCATATTGTTTAGATTTTATTGTACAGTTGCTTTATATTATCAATTGGCTAAGTACTTAACGGTGTTTTTGTGGTGGTAGCTATTCTTTTGTTACCATGTTTATCATTCCTTTTAAGTCATCTTGTAAAGCAGGCCTAGTGGTAATGAATTTCCTTAGCATTTGCTTGTCTGGAAAGAATTTTATTGGGCTGGGGGTAGTGGCTCACTCCTGCAATCCCAGCACTTTGGAAGGCTGAGATAGGTGGATCAACTGAAGTCAGGAATTCAAGACCAGCTTGGCCAACATGGTGAAACCCATCTCTACTAAAAAAAAAAAAAAAAAGTACAAAAAATTATCCAGGCATGGTGCTGGGCACATGTAATCCCAGCTGCTTGGGAGGCTGGGGCAAGAGAATCACTTGAACCTGGGAGGCAGAGGTTGTAGTCAGCCAAGACTGCGCCCTTATACTCTAGCCTGGGCAACAAGAACAAAATTCTGTCTCAAAAAAAGAAAAATAATAGTAATTTTATTTCTCTTTTGCTTATGAGGTTTAGTTTAGAGGGATATGAAATTCTTGGTTAAAGTTTCTTTTCTTTAAGGATGCTGAAAATAGGCCTCCAGTCTTTTCTGGCTTGTAATATTTCGACTGAAAGTTCCTCTGTTAACTTGATATAGTTTTCTCTGTGTAGAAAGTCCTGCCTTTTCTTTCTAGCTGCCTTTAAGATTTTTTGTTTTGGGGAATTTGATGACTATGTGTCTTGGAGATGTCTGTCTTGTATAGTATCTCACAGGAGTTCTCTGAATTTCTGGAATTTGCATGTCAAACTCTTTAGGTAGTTGGAGAAAATCTTCATGGACTGTATGCTCAAATGTGTTTTCCAAGTTGCTTGCTCTCTCTCCTTCTCTTTCAGGAATGCCAATGAGTCATAGGTTTTGTCTCTTTACAGATGTTTATCAGAGGTTTTATTCATTTTTTAAAAATATTTTTTTCTTTATTTTTGTCTACCTAAGTTGCTTCAAAGGCACAGTCTTCAAACTCTAATATTCTTTTCTTAACTTGGTTTATTCTCTTGTTAATATTTCCAATTGTATTATGAAACTCCTGTAGTGAGGTTTTTATTTCCATAATTTCATTTTGATTATTTCTTAAAATGATTGATTTCTTCAAATGGCCATGTCATCTTTGAACTTTTAGATCATTTTACTGTTTGCCTTGGATTGGGCTCAGTCTTCTCTTATATCTCTTTGAGATTCCTTACCATCCAGATTCTGAATTCTATTTCTGACATTTCAGCCATTTCTATCTGATTAAGAACCATTGCTGGTAAGCCAATGTGATTGTCTGGACATAAGAAGACATTCTGGACTTTAGAGTTGCCAGATTTCTTGCACTGGTTCTTTCTCATCTGTGGGGGCTGATGTTCCATTATCCTTTGAAGTTGCTCGCCTTTGTATGGGACTTTTTATTTTTATGTTCTTTATTGCCCTTGAGAGTTTGACTGTGGTGCAAGCTGGGTATAGTCAAATGGCTTTATTTCTGGATGGTTTCAGAGGGCTTTATTTCTGGATGGTTTCAGAGGGCCAAGGGTCACTTAGCACTCCTAGACATGCTCTAACCTGGGGGGTCTATGATCAGGCCCATGGCTTTGTCCTCTGGACTCTTGAGATCAAGCAAGGACTGCTCTTGAGGAGCTGAGATACTCCCAGACTGCTGGCAATAATGTTTCATTAAAAGCTTCAAGTGAGAGAACTTTGATGAGAAAGCTGAGGGTAAAACCACTTTGACAGGGTTATTAGGGGCCATGGACAAAAGCATCCTTGCAAGTGGTAGGGGGCTGTGGGTGAAAGCAGTCTGGAGAGTCAATGTCAGTGTGATGGGTGAAAGTGCTCTGGTGAGGCAGCCAGGAGCCTGAAGGTGAAAGCGGTTTAAAGGGCCGTAGCAGTGTTGTGAGTGAACATGCACTGGTGGGGCAGCAGGTATGTCACAGGTGAATGGGCTGTGGCAGGAAGCCATCAGCAAAAGTGCTCTGGCAGGGCCGCTGAGGCTGCACTGCAAGCCACTGTACCCAGGGAGGGACTCTGGGAGGGGTCAGCAGATAGAAGTCATGCATTTTAGACTCACCCTGATCCCATGGGAAAGAGCACTACTCTCTCCAGGTCTGGCAGATAAAAATAGTTAAAGCCACCTACTGGAGAATGGAGAACATTTAGGAATGGACATCTATGGCTGTGTTCCACTGTAGCTGTTCCCATGCTAAACCACCCGGGCTCCACATAGATTCAAGCTCTGGGGAGCTCCACATAGATTCAAGCTCCACATAGATTCAAGCTCCCTGGGGAGCTCCCCCGTGAACTCAAATCTCAGTAGGAGTTGTGGCGACTCCTGTGGTTAGCATCCTGGTAGCCCACGTTGAAAGTGGGCTGCTCTGCATTTATTTCACACACCCCTTTCTTTGGAGCCATTCGTGGACAGGAACAAGTCCTAGTGATCAGCAAACCCAGGTGGGGGGCCCAGCTTCCTTCCCCTTCAGCTTCAATGTCTGTTGTCTATCTACTCAGTAAATTATCTCTGATGATCTATCCAGAGTATGCCAGTCTACTCAATATTTTGGTCTGTCTCAGTAGAAGTTCTTCATGCCTCCTTGACAATTTCTTTAACAGATATGGGCTATGATAATTTTTTCTTATTTGTGTTAATTTTATAAGAAGTGTTTTTCTAGAAATTAGAACATTTTGGCTATGTTGTTAGATAAATAGGCACAACATTGTTCATGATACTACCTTGTTATAATTTTATTTTCTATAGGATCTGTACAATTCATTCTTTCAGTTCTGATATAGGTAATTGATATTTTCTCTATTATAAAAATGATAAAACCTTATGAAAATGAGGTTTGTTGGGAGATTATCTTTTATTCTGAATCTATTCTAAGAGTCAATGTTGGCTTTATTAATTTATTCCACTGTCAGTCTGTGTTCTGTTTCATTAATTTCTGCTCTTTATTGTTTTTTCTTCTCTATACTTCGGAATTAATTTATTTTTATTTTTCTAGCTTCTTAAGGTGAAAACTTAGATCTTTGGTTTTAAATGTCCTGTGTTTATTAACATGCTTTTGTAATGCAAAAACATATTTAATTCACTATTTAATTATATCCAATATGTTTTTGATATGTTATATCTTGATTATAGCTCAGTTTCAAATGCTTTCTACTTTGCTTGTAAATACTTCTTTTATCTATGGATTATTTATGTGTGATTTTTAAATTTCCAAATATGTGGGGCTTTTATTATTTCTTATTGTGATTAACTTTTATGTAATTTTCTTATCATTGGAAAATATACTCTATAAAATTTATATCTTTTGATATTCATTGATCTCTCTATATATTATAGCCAACACATGATCTATGCTATGGTTTGAATTGTTTATCCCTTCTGAAACTTATATTGAAAAATCCTGAATGTCATAATATTAAAAGCTGAGGCCTTTAAGAGGTGTTTGGGCCATAATGGCTGCCCTCATGAATGGGTCAATTCATTTATGGATTAATAGATTAATGGGTTCTCATGGAATTAGGTTAGTAATCAGGAGGGTAGGTCTATTTTAAAAGCCAGTTTGGTATGCTATTCGCCCTCTTGTTATGTGATGGAATCTGCCATGTTATGATGCTGTCAGCATGCCCTTGTCAGATGTGGCCCCTTGGCCTTGGACTTCCCAGGCTCCACAACAGTAGGAAATAAATTTATTTTCTTTATAAATTACCAAGTCTCAGTTATAGCAACAGAAAATAGACTCAAACAATTTATTTTGGTGAATATTCTATGGGGACTTTGGAAAAAATGTGTATTCTGTTATGCTGAATGTAGTATTTGTAAAATACACATTAGTAAACTTGATTAATATTGTCATTACAATAATTTATATTATTACTGAGTTTTTGTTCATTTTACTCATTTTTAAGATGAGAGTGTTATAGTTTTCTATTTTGATAGGGAATTTGTTTCTTTCGTTTAGTTCTGGTTAATTTCTTCTTATATTGTAAAGTTCTCTTATTCAGTGCATATACATTTATAGTTACTATGTTTTCGTAATGAGTCTTTTATCATTATATATTGCCCTTCTTATTGCTTATAATACTCTTACCTTTAAGTCTACTTTGCTTTTAATATAGCCATGCTCTTTATATGCTTACTATTTGCATGGTATATCTTTTATTATAATTTTACATCTAACCTCTCTTAATTTATATTTAAAATATGTCTCTTGTAGATAATGTATAATTAAGTCTTGCTTTCCTAATGTCTCTGCTAATCTTTTTTTTTATTTCAGTGGTTTTCCAATTTAGATTTAATGAATATAATAGTTATTGGTATGTTTGGGTTATTTCTATCACCTTGCTATTGTTTTTAGACATCTTTCTGTTTTGGGTCTTTTTTTTGCTCTATTTCTGTGTTATTTTTGGTTATTCAAGTTTAAAACACATCTTCCATTTTAATTCCTCTATTGGCTTTTAATCTATACTAAATAATAATTCACTCATTATTTATTTTAGTTTTTCTGCTAGCAATTATAGCATACATTCTTAAATTATCACAGTCTTCTTAATGCTGTACCACTTTATTATTTACATTCTCTTCTCTAATGATTACAGGTCATATTTCTCTGCTTTCTCTCGTGTTTAGGAATTTTTTATTCAATGCTGGGAATTATTTATGAGACACTGTAAGGAGTTTGGAATATGTTTCCTTCCTTTAAATAGTGCTGGACTTTGTTTTTATAGGTAATTAGATTACTTGTGCTATTTGTTGTTACTCCTGTCAGATTTAGTTTTGTTCCTTATTAAGGAGTATCTATTTTAGTATTCAATTTAGTTCTAGGGAGGTACCCTGTACTTACTCTATGGCATATTACTCACTTGAAACACGTAGCCTTTCCAGGATCTCAAGTGAACGTCTGGATTTCTCTGAAAGGTCTGTCCATTCTGGCAGGTCCATAACATTACTATCTCCCAGCATTTCATGACTCCTCTACAGTCAATGTCCCATTTTTACCCCCACAGCAAGTTACAAAGAACCCCTTGACCAAAAGCCCATATGAATTCTCCCAGACTTCTGTGGCATTCCCTCTCTTCTAAGGTATAGCTTCCTCTCACCTAGCATTCTGCTCTGCAAACTTAAGCTAGTTCAGCAACCCAGAACTCCTATGTTTGAATCCTCAGCTCATCAAGACTGTCATGCCCTATTTGGGCTCCACTTCTCTGCAACAGCAATTATAAACCCTTAGGCAAAAAGATGCAGGTAATTACAGATATATTCCCAAGTATTTAATTTTTTCAAGGGTCACTGTGCTATTCTGCTTGTTACATTCTGTAGGAACTTCTATTATCAATACTTTTTTATCTTTAATGCCAAAAAAATTTCTGTCATGTCTTTGGGAATTCTTTCCCTTCTAATCCCCTTACTGCTTTTATTTCTTTGCACTGTTATTTAACTATTTAATAAATATTTATGCTCTAGGATCTATTCTCTGTGTATTAAATTATTTTCTTTTTTACTTTCTCATTATTTTGAAAAGCATTCTGGGATTATGTCTCAAGGTTGTCTTTCCAGTTTTCTTTTGATGATCCAATTTTTTAAATTCTCAAGTTGTATTTATTTTTCTGTTTTACAGCAGCTTATTGTTTAAAGAGCCACTCTTTTTTAAACCTTTAAGTTTAAGAATTTCACCTTTTCTTTCTTTCTTTCCTTTGTTTTCTCTGCCGTATGTTCTAGCATGTTGAACTTGTTTGTTTTTTATTGTGTTAGTTATATGCTTATCTTGGTCTCTGACATTCTTTTGCCTACCTGTGTGTGCAGTTTAGTCTATCTTAAGAAATTTTGCAAGAGGGATAAGATACGCTTCTTATGGGTACATACATGTAGCTAACTTCTGGGCCTGAGTGATCTTTTTTTCTTCTTTGTTATCTATACAAGGCACTGCCCTGCCTCTGGCCTCAGTGATCCAACCCAATGCCCTGGTTGATCGAAACCGGCATGGAACATGGAGTTGTGAGCTATCTGCTGAACTGTGTACAAGTTAGTCATACCCTTTCCTGGTCTCTGTCATCTCAAGACTTGAAGTACCAATGGGGCTACTCCTTCCTCTCACTTCATCTTTCATAGCAGTCCTGTTCTGTGTTTGTTGTAGGCCATTTTCTCAGTCAATTGTTTTTCATCCATGTTCCACCGCTTAAAGAGTATGAGGCATTTATACTTCAACTTTGGCATGCTTTAAATGAGAGAGGGTGAGGAGGCAGGAGAGGATGTGTAAAATCCTACATCTTGATCCTAAAACCTATATTGCAAAATGTATGAGCACAAGCTAGATTAGTGATAGATAATGACGAAGAGCATGATTTTTAATCACAGAAGATATTCAGCTAACATATGCCAGGATACCCACATTATCTGTGTATGATCAGCATCTATTTTGATTGGTTTCTGTCCATGTCATGTTTGCTGCTAAATAATTTAAATGTCATATTTACCTGTAATAATTGCAGAGTATGGACAGAGCATTCTGATAGTCTGGAAAAGCTGGTTAGGAAATAATAGTTTGGAAGCCTTTGCTATTTTTAAATTGGTTGATAGTTGTTGATATCTCTTTTTATCTGCCTGTTTGCTGTAGAAGGAATCTTTTGAGGAATCAGAGGAGGATTCCTCTGTCCATTTGATAGGAAGCAAGATGTAGGATAGGCCCGCAAGACCAAAATATGTTTTTTTCTGACCTGTTGCTGAGCTTTAATTTCTGTCTGGTGGAATCACAAAAATTGACTCATATTTTTCCTCCTAGAAAGCTATATTGACATAGCCTAATGTCTATATAGCCTCAAACTCAAAGCAAACAATGCTTATATAAACTTGCTGTATTTACCCACTGGGTTAAGATGCAAATATCAGCCAGGATTCCAAGTCTTATCCAGGATATCACTTTCTTGTTTCAGGTTTCACTGTTTTTACTTTATCTTTAATGTCACATGGTTGCTATTTCTTTGGAAGATGGTTAGGGTTTGCTGACCATCCTCATGTGTCAGTCAGTAGCGGGCCACCTGGAGCTAACTCTGAGTACAGCTTTAATGGAGTTAAATACATATACACAAACACACACACACACATGCACACACACACAGCGAGGTTCACGTGTTGGTGTACTAAAGTTCTAGGCAAGCAAAGGAAAAGGCTGGAAACATCATTTTGTCTGTAAGGATAAAAGCTTGAGGTCTTTGGACACAGTAGGTGGTTAAAAGGGCCTTCAAATTGCAGGCTTAGAGATTTCCTCAAAATGCCTCCTCCACAGCTGTCCTCCTAATGCACCTTTCAGAGGCTCAGCTGTGTTCTGTAATGGTTTTTAAAAGGTTATATTCCCACATAAAGATTTTACCCCTTTTTCTTTAAGCAAAGATTGCTGAAAGCAAAACAAAATACGCCTTTGAAGTGGAAAAAAATCAGACATCTAAGACATAAAAAGAAAGATTTCAAACTTGGAAAATTAATACCAACTTTAGGACTGCATTTTTAGGGACCAGCCGTGTCTAATAAATTCTGATGGCAATTTGATGGCTCCTGAGCTGGACACTGATGACAGGAAACTTGCAGATGAAATACTATCCATATGCAATCTTGGGTCCCTACAGTTGCTTCCAATTGCAGTTTCACTAAGCTCTTCAAGCAGTGGTTCTCAAAGTGTGATCCCTGGACTAGCAGCATCAGCGTTACCTGGGAACTTATTTGAAATGTTCATTCTCAAGCTCTAATTTATATCTATCCACTGAATAAGAAACTCTGGGGGTGAGTCCCCTCAATCAGTTTTAGTGATCTCCCCCACCCCCCGGGATTCTGATGAATACTACAGGTTAAGAACCATTGTTTTGAAGAATGTCTCTAGAAAGAATGGCATCAAATGTCATAGCCACCCCTACTCTCCTTTTAGATTGTCTCCATTTCTGCTGTGTATATTTCTCTTGGTGATTAAACAATGCTCACAAAGAACTTGCAAAGGACTGGCAGAAATCTTTCAACTACCAGGAGTGGGAGTGAAAGCAAGGCTTGCTTTTCTAACTGTCTCATCCAGGCCTTTGATCTCCTTTACAGGTGAGAGATATGGACTGAATCTCTCTAGCTTTGTTGCTACTGATTTTCCTACCTGCTTCTGGCCTCATTCTCCTTTAGTGACCAGCCTAAATTCCCTCCTTTCATGTTTTTTCCCCATCTACCTTCGTCTCTTGGTTTGTTCTCAATTCTCCCTGCCTCCTTCATTTGCCATCACTTCAGCTCTCACAAGAGAAGTGAGCTTTGATTGGTTGCTTCTGTTGTGAAAGATGGAGAGATGGCAGCTGTCCAAGAGAGCACTCACAGGAAGGAGAATTAACAGTGCACGGCCTGCTTGCAATCCATTTCTATTTAAAATTAGAACCCACCTCTGATGTACCTAATAAAACTACCATTTCTAAAATGAAGAGATTGAGGCTGAGAGAAGATAACCTTCCCAAAGTGGCACGTAGGAACCAAATCCGTTTTTGCCTGCCTGAAAACATATGGTTATTCATTCCTCACCACACTATCACATATGTGTTAGCCTCTTATTTTGTCTGTAATGTATTTCTGGTTTGTAGTAACAGATATTCAGGGCTTAAAACTTATAGGTGTTTCTGAGTTTGTTTAGTCATAATTTTAAATAAAACAAGGCCAAATGCTTTTGTTTCAGATGTAGATAATGGGGAAAAAGGTAAAACAGTTTTTATTCACTTACCATTTCCTTTCCCTTCTTTTATACTCCTTCTGTTTCACTTTTTTATCTGCATTTTAAAAACACCCTTGGGAAATGTCATTCAAGATGAAGGAAGGAGAGAAAGATGGGGTTTATGCTGATATGGTTTGCAGTTCAAATGTAAAATAAAGGAGGAAAATGGAGCATGTAAAAACAAATAGTATATTTTTATGCTTTAATCAAAATATGGAGAGAACAAAAATAATTAGTCCTTTTAATTTTAAAATAGGGTGCAAAGTAAAGAATAAGGTCTGATACCTATTTCTCCTGAGAGACAGCATCGTTGGGAGATGGTCACAAGGCTGCCACAGAAGGGATTTAAGTATGATAAGGTTAGGAAAGAGGGCTTGGGTTGCTAGTTGTGTTTCTCCTGGTTGAGTTGCTATGACTTAAAGGATGATCTTCCCTGCTTGCTTAGTTGAGGATCTTTAATTCTTGTACTGCCTGAAGACCTCACCTGGATGCAGATATTTTCCAGATGACTCCTATAGTTTCTTGCAGAGTAAAAGTCTCATGGAGTTGTGGATCATTAACCTCTATTTAAATCTTGGACATACCAATTTTAAGCAATTAAGCCCATATCTGAGACTCTGTTGTTTTATTTGCAATATCAGTGATTCAATTTCTTGATATAACCAAACTACCTCAACAAGATCAGTGACATAATTTGTGGAGCCCTGAGCTAAATAAAACTGTAGGACCCGTTGTTAAAAAATTATTGAGTTTCAGGATGGCCCAAAGAAGGGCATTAGACAGGTCCCTTCTTAGTGCAGAGTCCTTTAGGGCTGCACAAGTCATATGCCCATGAAGTCAGTTCTGTGCTTCATTGTCTCCAAGATGATTTGTCTCTGAGAACCTAGAGGATAATATGGCCCAAGAAGACCCAGATTAGAGCAAACACAGTTGATATGTGATTTTGTGCCACCGGCCTGGCAAACTTCATACTGCTTTGTTCAGATTTGCTCTGAGCAGGTTAAGCCAATTACTTGAAACACACTCTCTGTTTGGATGTATTCAAATAAATCTAAAACTTTCAGTTTCATTTTTGCAATTTTTGCTCCCCAAGTTTATTGTAAAGGTGAAATGAGATCACAGATGTAGAATACATGGCCCGTTGTAAAAGCAAACTAGTATTTCCCCCAGATATATTTCTGAAATTCCCTACACAAGAATCACAAGATTATTGATTACAAGGCAAAAGAGAGATCCCATCACAGACTTAATGAATCAAAAGCTCTGTGACTGGAACATGGGAACCTGCATTTTAACCAAGTATATCAAGGTTCTTCACATGTACCCCAAAACATAAAATACAATAAAAATTAAAAAAAAAAAATAGAGGTTCTTATTCCACCAAAGCTTTAAAATAACTACAATAAAAGCAAGATACCCATCAGTCCTCTCCCAGTTCTAAAGATAATCTTGATATGTAATTTGTACTGGATTAAAGTCAGGCCATCACCAAAAACGTGTAAATTTTAACAATGACAAAATTCTTTTCTTTTTTCTTTCTGTTGCAGTAACTGTTACTGCAACCACAAATATAACAAAACAGCTATGGTTCATTAAGTGTGTTTTATATGCCAAGTGCTTAATAAGCATTTTATTTAATCCCCAAATAACTTGTGAAGTAGGAAGTGTCTCATTTTTATAAGAGAGATGACTGGTACTCAGAGATTTTAAAGGACTTGCAGTTAGCAAACAGTGGCTTCGTAATAGATGTCTGGTCTTCTGTGGGCCAAAAGTCCATGGTGTTCCAGTACCTGGTACTATCTTTCTGAGCAGGGAATTAAATGAAGAATGTGGGTAAGTTGTCCCTATAAATTTACTTGCTTTTTTCAGAATCTAGATGTAATGCCTTTCTTATCACTAAACTTGGTGTTTGGAGCAAAAATCCTCTGAAATACCCAAGTAATGAAGAGGATCCTTTGCTTAGTGAAAGGTACTCCAGGAATATGTATATTGAGTTACAATGCTTTCTTATGTCTGAAGCTAACTAAGCCCTGCCTCTCTAAATCCAGCCTCACTAGTGAACAATTTGTTACAATTTGTTACTGCCTTTTTTGTTGTTGTTGCTAATAAAGCTGGCTAAATGCAAATGCCAGAGACAAATCAAGAGACTCGTGAAATAATTTTGAATGGAGATATGAGCTATGCAGCTACAAGAGGCAGCTAAGAAGTAAGACATCAAAGGAAGTTTTTTGGTTGTTTTTTTGTTTTGTATTGCACCAATTTATCTTTTACTGAATGAGAAATACAGATTGGTGAATGAGCTAATTTTTAATATTTTTATATATGTGAAAAACAAAGAAAAAAGAGACTTTATACAGCTTAGTCTTCTTTTCATTTTAGTTTTCATTTCTATTCTTCATTGTGTGCCAAAAGGGGAGACAGAAATATGGAAATTCAACACAAATGAAATGAATCAAACTCTTAGGGTCTACATTTATTCCTGCTTAATAGATTAACGTTAGTAAGAGTTATTCAGCCTGTCTGTTCTTATGCCTCATAATATGTCTTACAAAATCTGTCTTTTGTAAGACATATTAGAGATATTAGCAGAGTTATAATTGTTAGATATTAGCAGAGTTATAATACATAGTAAGATTTAAAATACAAGTGCCTATGTTTAAAGTAAATACCTGGTTATGCTGTTTAATACAAATTCGGAGTTATATCCCTGGTCTAAGTAAAATTTACTTTGAATTTTTAATCAAAGAAAACTTGACTGTTTTTTTGTCCATTGAGTCTTCAATTGGGAGTTTTCTTCTGCAACAATACTGTATAATCAGTGATGTGGTAGTTGGTATTTAACAAGCTCTCCATGGGCAGGAAATAAAAAACTTATTTGTTATATTTGCTGATTTTTATGCTGTGGAAACTCCCACATGGCTAAATTTTGTTGAGAGGATAAAAATAGTAACACGTGTAAAATAGTTAGACCAATGCCTGGTACAAAGTAAACTTCGTGGGAATATTGTATATTTGTAGCAAAAGTATAGGAACACCAAATATTCATCAATAGGGGAATTGATAAACAAATCAAATATTTTCCAGTGTTTCTTACTGAGAAAGTTAAAGGTGGCTGAAGAAAGTAAACTAAGTCCATGGAAAATTACATGGACTCTTTCAACATTTTAAATATGTTAATTCATTGATTGGTTTTGACGGTTTCTGATGGGAAGTCAGTTGTTGTTCCTGTTACTGTACCCCTGTATTTATGCTGTTTATTTTTAAATCTGGGTACTTTTCAGAACTTTATTTTATTTTTGGCTTTTGGTGGCTTGCTTATGATCTTCTAGGTTGGATTATCTGCTAATTTACTAATTTATTTTCACTGGGATCTGTTAAGCTGCTTTTATATGTTGATTAATGTCCTTCACCAATTTTGGAAAATCTGTCATTACTTCCTTAAATATTCTTCTGCTTCATTCTCTCTAGTCTTCTCATAATTCAGTTAATCACATATTAGGCCATTTGAAATAAATCTCTATTATTTTCTTTTTATTTCTTTAACTTCTCCATCAATAAATCATATATTAGAGTACTTGAAGCAATTCTGTTAGATTATCTTCTTCTTCACCAATTTCTCTATCAGTCTTTAGTTTGGATAGTTAGTAATAAACATTTTTGAGTTCATCAATTATTTTTATTTTTGCTTCTGTCTATTCTGCACTTTGAACAAACCCTTAACATCAGGTGTTGCCTTTTTGAGCTCTAGAATTTCTATGCACTGATCACTTTTTTAATTAATAGGCTTTAGAGATAAGTTTTAGATTTACAGAAAAATTAAACAAAGTTGAGTTTTTATATAATTTATTAATTCCCTTCTCAGTTTTCCTATTAATAATATTTTGCATTGTGGCAGTAATCTGTTACAATTGATGATCCAATATTAACACATTACTAATTTGAGTCCAGTAGTTTACATTAGGGTTCACTCTCGGTATTGTACAGTCTATGGGTTTGACAAATGTAAAATGACATAAATCTACAATTACAGTAACATCCACAATAGTGTCACTGACCTAAGATCCTCTGTGTTTCACCTGTTCATTCCTTCCTTCCTTCCCCGGAAACCCTGGTAACCATGATTTTTTTGCTTATTATCTCTCTAGTTTTACTTTTTCAAAAATGTCTTATAGCTGGGATTATACAGTATGTAGCATTTCAAACTGGCTTTTGATATGGCTTGGCTTTGTGTCCCTACCCAAATCTCATATTGAATTGTAATCCCCAAAATCCTCATGTGTCAAGGGAGAGATCAGGTGGAGGTTGTTGAATCATGGGAGTGGTTTCTCCAATGCTGTTCTTGTGATAGTGAATGAGTTCTCATAAGATCTAGTGGTTTTATAAGGGCCTTTCCCCCCTTTGCTCGGCATTCTTCTTGTCACCTTGTGAAGAAGGTGCCTTGCTTTCCCTTTGCATTCTGCCATTATTATATGTTTCCTGAGGCCTCCTCAGTCATGTTGAACTATGAGTCAATTAAAACTCTTTCCTTTATACATTACCCAGTCTCAGGCAGTTCTTTTTAGCAGTATGAAAACAGACTAATACAGCTTCCTTCACTTAGCAGTATGCATTTAAGCTTTCTCCATGTCTTTTTGTGAATTGATAGCTCATTTCATTTATTGCAGAATAAAATTCCATTGTCTACACGTACCATAGTATATCTATTTACCTATTACATTGATGACCATTTTAATTGCTTCCAAGATTCAGCAATTATGAATAAAGTTGCTATAAACATCCATGTACAAGTTTTGTATGGCTGTAGGTTTTTAACTCATTTGGATAAATACCAGGGAGCATGATGGCTGGATCCTATAGTAAGATAATATCTAGTTTCAGTTATGCTAAATGGCCTTCCAAACTAGCCATACCATTTTGCATTCGAACAAACAACAATTAAGCATTGCTGTTATTCTACATCCTCACCAGTATTTGATGTTAATGTTTTGGATTTTGACCATACTAATAGATACGGAGTGGTGGCTTTTTTAGGTGATACGTCTGTTCAGGGTTTTTTGCCCATTTTTCAGTTACATTGTTTGCTTTCATGTTGTTGAGTTTTAAGAGTTTGTATTCATTGAATATCAGTCCTTTATCATATATATATCTACATACACACACATATATATATATAATGCAAATATTTTCTTCCATTGTGCAGTTTGTCTTTTCATTTTCTTAATAGCGTCTTTGGCAGAGCAGAAGGTTACACTTTTAATGAACTGCAACTTAACAATTTCTTTTATCATAAATTGTGCAGTGTTGTATCTAAGGTGTCATCACCAAACCCAGTTACCTGGATTTTCTCCTATGTTACCCGTTTAGAAGTTTTATGATTTTGTATTTTATATTTAGGTCCATGATCCATTTAAATTAATTTTTGTGAAAAGTATGAAGTCTGTGTCTAGATTCATATTTTTGCATGTTCCTACCCAGTTCTTCCAGCATCATTTGCTGAAAATATTATCTGTTCTTCATTGAGTTGCTTTTGCTCTTTTATCAAAGGTCAATTGACTTATATTTATGTGGGTACATTTGTAGGCTCTCTATTTATTGATTTATTTCTCTATTTATTCATCAATACCTCACTGCCTTGGTTATTGTAACTGTCTTGAAATTGGATAGTGTCAGTCATCTGATAAGCATTAAAACCAGTTTGTGTATATCCACATGTTTTTAAGTTTTGGTATCAGAATCTCTGTGGCTCTGCTTATATATTTTTTCCTGTGCCTACCTATGTGACATATTTTAAGACTTTTTGTTGCATTATGAGAATTAGATTTAAAGAAAAATCATAATGGAGACTAAAGTTAATATTATTTTTCCCCAAGTGGAGCATGCCCATTCCACTGTCAGGAAGCGAGGAGAGAGATTGATTCCTTTTATTCCTTTAGATATAGAGTGGAGTTTGAGCTGTATATAATTTTAATTAGTTTGAGTTCACATTTAGTTCTTAAAATCTCCATTTTGAGGTCTGTCTTATTTTCATTTAGGCCTCGTTGTCTTTAAGGTTTGAGGGATATAAATCCCACATGACTATGAGAGATCTCATTCTGCTTTTTAGCACCTCTTGCCACTTCCAACTACCACCTTTCCTGCAATGGTATACAATAGAACAGAATAGTCAGGTTTTGAGAATTAAATGTATATTTGTGGAACTTCTAGATTTCATTCTCTCTTGTCATCTAAAAAAAAAAAAAAAAAAACCATTGCAACTCATTATCTTAGCAAAGTCCTTTCTCATTATCTTAGCAAAGTCCTGGGAAATATAATCCATAATGACAGTTTTTTAAGTACTTATACATATTATCTTATTTATTGTTTACAACACTGTGAGTAATGTACTATTACAATTTCCATCTGGAAATGGGAAAACCAAAACAAAAAAAGTATTTAAAAGAAAAACTTACACAAAGGCACACAGCTAGTAAGCTGCTCACATGAAATTAATGCTCTGTATTCAGTGTGTCAAGTTCACTTTCAGAAGGACTATCCCAGGAAAGTTATTTTCTCTGCCTTGGGGACTGGAATTATTAATAAATGATTATAGATCTTAACATCTCTTTGCTCTTTCAGAATCTATGTATGGCTGTTTCTTTTCCAAACAATTTTTGAATAAAAGGGTCTATGTCTGCCCATCTTGTGCCTTTTCAGATAGTGCCATGTATCATGCCACCAATCCTCTGGCATCACCAAAATTGATGGTCTTACACTCTCTCCACTGGTCACCCTCTGTCTTTGATATTTGTCTTATTTCCTAGCTTCAGCTGGTTTTAGACCTCCTGTCTTAGCCCTGTGCTTGAAGAAAAAGAGAGATTTGGCTTTCCTTTATCCCATACCTATCTCACTTAGCCTTATCTCTTGCTGCTCCTGGTCAGTGGAATGCTCTTTTCCTGGCTGTGGGATCTTTTGTCTTTTCCAAGCCTGTCTGGTGATAAGGACTGTGGATGACAACAGGGATACAGCAATAATAGCTTAGACATATTTATTCGGCATTTAGATGCAAATCAAATGAGGATAAATATTGAGTGAAGACTATATTAGGATATTAAATTTATATTTTATGTTTCTATACAAACTATTCAACTATAAATGAAGCTGAGGTCAAGTTAAAAAACACAGAAAAGGTAAATTAAATAATGTTGATTCTCAATAGTATTTTCTGTCGCAGGCATTGGGCAAGACTCAGGTCAAATTCTAATTCAGTTTGAAATAATTCAAAGTGACACCTCATACCAAGCAAAGAGAGAAAATGTGGCATATATACACCATGGAATACTATGCAGCCATAAAAAACAACGAGTTCATGTCCTTTGTAGGGACATGGATGAACCTGGAAACCATCATTCTCAGCAAACTGACACAAGAACAGAGAAGCAAGCACCTCATGTTGTCACTCATGGTCGGGTGTTGAACAATGAGAACACATGGACACAGGGAGGGGAGCATCACACACTGAGGTCTGTGGGGGGGCACTAGGGGAGGGACAGTGGGGGGTAGGGAGTTGGGGAGGGATAACATGGGGAGAAATGCCAGATATAGGTGATGGGAATGGAGGCAGCAAACCACATTGCCATGTATGTACCTATGCAACAATCCTGCATGTTCTTTACATGTACCCCAGAACCTAAAATGCAATTATATATGTATTTATATATATACATATATATGTACATATACATGTACATATATACATATATGTATATATACATGTACATATATACATATATGTATATACGTATATGTATGTATATATACGTATATGCATATGTATATATATACATGTACATATATACGTATGTACATATATATGTATGCATATATACGTATATGTATATACATATATGTATGTATATATACATGTACATATATACGTATGTACATATATACATATGTACATATGTGTATATATGTACATATATACATATACGTATATATGTACATATATACGTATATGTATATATAAATACATATATAAAGTTGAGCATTTAAAAATATTTTTTAAAAAAAGGGCTACTTGGTTCACATAAGAGGATCCTCTATCAATGTCCATATTTATAAATGTAAAAGGCCATTATTGGCATTTAGATAACCAATATTCACATTTGGAGCTCTTATTTTCATGACAGAGATTAGAAAAAGAATGGAAAATGTGACTCTACTGGTTCCTTTTTGTGAGTACAAGAAGGTGTCTCTAATATCTTATGTCTGTGTTAGCATGTATTCTTTAAGATGAAAAATGACAACTCAATGTTATTGTCTTCTTATCTAAGCTGAGAAGAAAGTCCACAGGCATGCATATTAATTTTTAAGCCAGTGATCATTTTTGTGTGTAAATAGTCCAAGTACCATGGGCCACTATTTTAGTTGTGGATAAAAGATATTCAGAAATGAAATAACCATTTCCGCTAAAGATAACTGCAGCCCACCCTCATCCTGGCATTCAGTGAAGGCTTGTCATGCTGTCTTCTCTTTTGAAATTCCATGAAGAGTCACATTAAGGGTGTGAATGCTTCCATTTTAGGTTCCATTTAGGCCACCCTATTAACTTTCTGTTAAAAGCTTTTTCTATGTTTTTTTCCCCCATTTGAACATTTTCTTGTAAAATCTCTGGCTAGAAGAAAATTTCCTTTAGGAAACTTTAACTGAAACATAGACACAGTTTTTAAGTTATAAGCCTTTGAAGAGAAATACAGGTTTTCTAACTCTGTAAAAAAATATTCAATTCTATCTTTTATTTCATATAGTCTTACTCAAATAGAGTTTGATATAAAACTCTAAATCTGCCTTTATTTTATTGATCCTACTTGAGAAGTAGTGGATAAAACTTTTGTTAAATTTAACACATTACTTTTAAAATCTCAAATTCCTGAACACTGCAACTATGGGATGATGCTATTCACTGCCTTATCCTATACTTTGTAGGAACAAAAATAGAAGAATTGCTATCCTGGATCAATTTTTTAGTATCCTCTGGGAAACATTTGTAGAGAAATCTTTTGGCATCTTACAGAGGCCTAATAATGGCTTAAATTATGATTAGCCAGAACAGGTATTAAAAAGAAAGTTTGAGGGTACCCCATTACAATCTTCTGCTCCCAAATACCAGGTATGCAATTTTGTGTTATTATAGCTTAAGTCCTTGAGGACTTGACAGGGAGTTTTGCAATGATTTGTGAATGGAAAGGCCACTCGAAAGTACTCAATATTAAGAACTAAGAGCACATTAAGAAGAATCTTGCAAGACTGATAAGTTAGTCCTTTTTTAAGATGGAGGAACATAATTGAGGTTATGTTCATTTATGTCTTGATGATAAAAGATCATCAGTCAAAAAAGGTAGCAAAGAATGTTCTTGAAGAGGGAGTAGATTATCCAAATGACCCCCAGGAACTCTGCTCCTGGGAAAATGGCAATATTTGGATAAGCTGAACTGGTTAGTTGGAGAGTTATAGGCATGAATTTGGAAGTGAGATAGAGAAACATATAAGCCTGTTAAGAAACTTGAGTTTCATTAGTCTCCTTTAAGGAGTGATAAAAGTTTTTATGGAGGAAAATGATGACATGAATTTTGGAAAGTAAAATTCAACCAGGAAACATCAGGGAAAACAGATATTTTTAAAAAAAGAAAGAAAGAAAAATCCTGGGGAAATGAGAAATCCTTCAAAAATCTGTAATCTAGAGGAGGGACAATAGAGAAGTTAGAGTGACATCTGAGAGGAAGGAACAAAGTGGATGCACTTTGGAAATGAGGAATATGCTATGAACAACAATTATTTGAAGATTATGTTTACATAGAGAAATTGAAGCATAATTCTCATTGCGTTTATTGAGAAGTATTAAAAATGTTCTAGAATATTGTACTTCTACATAAAATTGATTCGTTCTTCAAGTTGTTAGAAATAAACGCTTTAGTTTTTTTACCATGGTTATCTGGAAACTTGTGAGACATGTTCCATGAATTAAATATTTGTACTAAACCAGACTTGTTGGAAGAGAGGACATTCTTTGTACCTAACACATGTAAGATAAAGTATAGGTTTTCAGAAATTGTAATTGAATTAATTGACCAGGAAATAATAATAATAGTAATAATCATAGTAATACTTATAAAGATAATATCTTTATTACTCAAAACTCAATTTACATGTATTATCTCCTGTGATTCTCTGTGATATAGATAACTTTATGATTAAGAAAACTTCAAAATAGTTAAAAAACTTTCCCAAGATTGCAGCAACTAAATCTTAAAGATAAAATGAAAAACCACATTTTTCTGGTTTTCAATATACCAACTGCCTCACCAAAAAATGTTGAACTAATATTGGGGCTTCAGTGATCTTTCCAGGATATTCCAGCATCAGCTGGAAAGGGACAGTCTAGCACTGTTTAGGGTAATTCTCATTTAATATCTTTATACAACATTTCTTGTTAATGGCCTGTGTTTTATGCTTCTTCTCCAGAAAACCCCTTTTCTATCCTTTTGTAGTTATAACATCAACAGTCAATTTTCCTTTTTTTCTTTTTCATTAATCTAACTTAGATCAACTTGTTATTGTTAGAGAATTTTGCAAAGCTATTTCCACTCTCCCTTTTGGATTCCCAGATAATATAGCCCTAAACCTACAACCAAATACTGACAGTTCTTTATTATAATATCAATTAATATTGTGAAAATTATACTATTGTTAAAAACACTAACAAAAGCTGCATTTATTTGCAAGCACATTGAGATGAGTAACAATGGTAAGTGATAGTATTTTCACCTAAAATCATTTTAGAGGGTCTAATAACTACTAATAGTAACTATGTAAATGTTTTGGAATAAACAGTTTTATACACAAGCCATAGTTCAGCTGATGTGATCACTAGACATCTGTTTTCAGAGCTTCAGCAATGTGTGCAGCAGAAGGATGATCTTTAGGGTCTTTTACAGTGCATATAGAGAAGAGTTCAATTACTTTCTGGTTTGATTCATCTGGTTCTTCCATATTAATAGGTGGGTGGCCCAGTTCCAAAAGCTGCATAGTATGCTTCATCATCAAAATCACTTTCATCAAAAGTTTTGCCTTCATCATCATCATCGTCATCATCATTTGAAAGATTAACATGTGGGTGGAATTGTAAAGTCATTATCTCTTATAGATAGATAGTCATTATCTATAGCAGCATAAATGCATTGGAGTTTTCTACTTTAACATAGATATACATGCATTAGGTTGGTGCAAAATTAATTGTGTTTTTTGCAAAAGCTGTGATTACTTTTGTGCCAACCTATTAGAATCATAGAACACACACACACACCACCCATAGAGAACATAGTTTTTTTCCCAAAACCCTTTATTATAAAACCAAAGACACAAGTTTCTAGTGGTGCAAAATTAGTTAATATCACACAATTAGTAAGACACTCAAGCCCTTGCTTTGTTTCTCACAATTAGGAACTTGTCCCACAAGACCATAAAATATCCTTGGATCTGGATTTTGAAATTTAAAGATTATAATAAATATACTGAGAATTATTCTGTCCTTATTTTCAGGATATTGTGGGCTCTAAAAGTGGTAACATAGTAGAACTTCAACATCTATTCACCTCAAATAATTAGATTATATGAATCCTGACAATTCTGGTGTTTGCTTCTGCATGGGGATCATAAGGGAGAATTTTATTCACAGGCATCTATGGAGCTTTTGCTGTGAGCTCTGGGAAAGTTTTATGTCCTCTGCTATAAAAGAGGTACAAGAGAAACATGATGTTATTTTCTTCTACTAGACATGCCTGGATGGACCTGGAAGTCATGCACCCTGAGAATGCAGTCAATGCGAAGCATGTGGAAGAGCAGGCCTAGAGCCCTTCCTTCCATATCTGTAGCCACCTTCCTAATCATTTCTTATTTAGTTATATTATAAGGATTATTTTTGTTGTTTATACACAAGAATTATAATTAATCCCTTTTTACATAAATAAGGTAAGATGAAATATAGTAATTTTTTTGTTTTTAATTTCTTTTCTGGAGTGACATACATTTTTAGTACACATAACAGATAACCAAAGGAAAAAGAAACATTCTTGTTTGAAAAATCAGTATGTGAAAAACTATAAAGTCAGAGAACTTGATATTTTTAAAGAATAATTGAGGTTTACTAGTTTTCAGGAAGGAATAAACATGAGAGCTTTAGTAGGTGGAGATAGGCAGGTAAATGTCTGATTAGAAACATATTATGAAATATTTTGCTTGGCATACCAAAATCATATAAATTTTATCCCAGAAGTAAAACCATGAACTGTATCAGAAGTCCCCAATGATGGTTCTGTGAATCCTATTTGAAAAACACTCATGGATTTTTTTTTTCTCTAGAGTAAGTTTTAAGGCAAAATCCCTTATTTAATAATAAACTTTCAGTCACAATATGTTGCTTATACCTATACATATTATTTTAACATTGATACTAGGATTTTTTACTACAATGTTAAGGAATAGTGGTGTTGTTTTGGAAGATAAATGTGTGAGGGCCTGTTAAACTTCAAGCAGCTTATGCAAAGACCAGTTTGTCAAAAGTGAGTCTGTGCAATTCTCCAAAAAGGTCAGACATTTGAAAACTCCTACAACTTGACAGATAATGGTAAGATAAATGTCTAAATGGACCCAATATTTTTGATAGAGAAGATACAACAATTAACTTATTAACTGAGTCCTCTAATTCACACCTTTCACATTTTGAAAGGACACCACCAAAATCACGGGCAAACATATCACTAAAATGTAGGCATTGGGACATGAGTATAAATAAATCTAATTAATTTTTAAAAATTATTACTGCATGCATGTGGATACAGTTCTAGATTTAAACACGTTTTCACAGTATAAGAAAAACTCTTTACAGAGGTGCGATCCAAGATGGCCGATTAGGAACAGCTCAGGATTGCAGCTCCCAGTGAAAGTGCAGAGGGTGAGTGGACGCTGCATTTACAGATGGATTTTTATTGCCCACAGACTAGGAGATTCCCAGGTGGAGGAGCCCTACGGGTCACCAGTGTGGCTCTTTTGGATGGCGCGGCGGTTTTGCTGGCGCCCTGGCGTGGCAGTTCTCCATACAAAATACACTAGTCTGGGTCTCCCTTCTAGCTGGCAAGTGGAGCTTCCAGAAGGCAGAATCGCCCATTCATCCGATTAAAAAGGGGTCTGAAACAGGGAGCCAGGCCAGGAGATTCCCGGGCAAAAAAGCTCCACGAATATCAGCGCCGCTGTTTCAGCCGGCACAGTGTGTCGCCGCACAGGAAATCACACAGATCCCGGCGCCTTTTCATCAGGGGACTGGAACACCTGGGAGAGTTGATCATTCAACAAAACAAAAAAGGCTCTGAGGCAGGGAGCCAGGTGATCAGGCTCAGCTGGTCCCACCCCCACAAAAAGAAAAACAGCAATTGGAAACGCTCAGGGTTGAGAGTTTCACAGCAAGCACAGCTGAACCTGGGAC